>JBBMFX010000033.1:510524-520572 GCA_037832545.1 Rhabdalestes septentrionalis | reverse complement strand
TGCCTTTGGTGTTAATTTTACAACCGCGTTATTATAGTGCTTTGTAGATCAAGATGAAGGCGAAGGTGAAGGTGATGGGGGGCAATCCGAGGTCAACCTTGTGTTTTAAGTTTTAAGGATTCATTATGAATGATAATGTGAAGACTGTAGATAATGCGATGGCAGTTTTAAGTGTTTTGACGTAGAACTTTATCTAAATGAGCGAATGATGAAATTACGAAACGATGAAATGATGAACTGATGAAATTATTCAACAACCTTTCAGCCTTCTAAGCACACGTGACCCTCCTCTGCGCTTCTTCGGCGGAGCAGCCCGCGGACAAACCGGCGCATAGCGCGCCCTCTGCTGGAAAGATACGGGACCACACGTCCGGGACACACTGAACCTCACTAAAATAAAGTGTCCATTTGTGCTAGTATGTACATCGTTCTCTGTATTTATCCCAATCACCAAGTGGAAAGTGGGCAGCCAGCGACCCATAACCTACAGTACTTGCACAATGGAACTCCAGGAGTCTTGAGATTCGAACCTGCAATATTTCTATCACAGGGCAATTCCCTGGGGGGAGGGCACTCAGCGTTTCGTCTGCTTCCCCTCATACAAATCGCCAAGTCTTCATTAGTGGACTAATTTGTCATTTTTCCATCATGTTTTTTGTTGCAAAAATACGGAATAAAGTGCGCTCAGTCTCAGTTAAATACGGAACGCGTTCATGGCTTCTGCTATAAAATATCTTTCATAATACTGTATTCATTCA
The DNA here is from genome assembly GCA_037832545.1 of Rhabdalestes septentrionalis. Lineage (NCBI taxonomy): Eukaryota > Metazoa > Chordata > Actinopteri > Characiformes > Alestidae > Rhabdalestes > Rhabdalestes septentrionalis. Next base: position 519,814 of record JBBMFX010000033.1, on the reverse strand, counting down.
GACTAGTACTGTAGATAACGATTGCCCTTAATGCGGCCATGTCCTGTTGTTTCGTATAAAATACTGCAACTTAGTCAAACCTTTCGATACTGCTTTACTCAGCTTCGCCACTAGAGAACGCTGCGGTAGAGAACATGGGAGTATACACGTAAAAGTGCACGGAGCCTTGATATGACCGTTTTTTATAGATATTCCATGTTTATATACCTTAGTCCTTAATTGAGTTTCAGGCTAGAGTGATGTATGAAGAATTCCTGTGATATTCTGTGAAAAAGTGGATTCAGTTATTGGGGGAAACCAGGTCACATAATATTGTTTTTCCTTTTTTTCTTTAAAGTCTTACAAAATTACTCACCAATTAAGTAATATAATAAGTAATATAATTAATATTTAGAAAGATTGCGCTGTAACATCTCAGCCGAAACAGAAAAAGCTGGCGTTATTTGTTACCTCATTGTTGATAAACCCCAATCTGAGTGAATTTTGAGAGACTGAAGTCTGTCAGTATGGAAAACTTTCAAAGGAACATTTCTGAACACGTTGCTTGCAGGTTCTGACAGTTTCAGAATAGTCAGCCTGACCCAGCTCGGACTACAAGATGGCCAAATCAGGAACAGAGCAGGTCGTTGTACATGCTTCATTTGAGAAAATAATAAAATCAAATTAAGTTTTTGATTAGACCCTAATTGTCATTTATATTAAGACAGGATCAAGTTTACAATAAAATATGTCGGATGAGAACAAAACGAGCTACTCAGCATTTATGTCCTACAAAAGCAGAAAATTAGATCAGGACAAAGCAGCATGTTTCAGCAACCTTCTCCCAACACCAATACTCTCTGCAGCATCCTCCTCCAAACACACTCAGTCTCACCTCAGCATCCTCCTCCCAACACACTCAGTCTCCCCAGCATCCTCCTCCAAACACACTCAGTCTCTCTTCAGTATCCTTCTCTCAACACACAGTCTCTCCTCAGCATTCTTCTCATAACACACTCAGTCTCTCATCAGCACTCGTCCGAAACAAAACAGTCTCTTAATGCTGACTATTCCTCCAAAAAGATCCCACTCCTTTCCAAGAGCTGTGCCTCTAGGAAGGGAAATAGTGGCCTAGTGGTTAAGGAGTTGACCCTGTGATCAGAAGGTCATGGTTTGAATCCCAGGATGGCCAGTAGCACCACTGAGATGCCCTTGAGCAACGTACTGTCCCCACACACTGCTCCACGGGTGTGTTTCTGGGAACCTGCTAGTTAACTTTGTGAACGGGTTAAATGCAGAGAATTTCACAATGTGTCTTTTCGCACGACAAACTGGCAGTTATATTTACGAGAAACTCATTCCCGATCCTGTCCATCCTCGTAAATCTCAATGCAAATCTCCAGCTCGACTTCCTGTCTTTGGATGAGATGCGTTAAATTTACTATCAGAATATTAAATGTTCTAAGGAGGTAAAAGAAAATGATTCTTTTTAAAAAGCAATTGTTTCCTGGCCCTGTGCAAACTCACCAGCTTTACTTTTCCTAACCGCACTTTCTGCAGCTCCGTGCGTCACACCTGTTCCTTCAACCTGTTTATTCAAGCCCTCGGTTCGCCCATTCGCTTGTATTGGTCACTGACTCTCAAACTCCCCCCCTCTATTGGAATTCTAGTGTCCTATTGGACAGTTTTGATGTCAATAAAGACTCATTGGCCGCCTCCTCTCTCCTCAGTCCACTGATTTTTTTTTTCTAACCCTGATACGTTTTATCATGGCGATGGGACATCCTAAGCTCCAGTAGGACAAGGAAAACTTCAGAAAATTGGAGAAAAGTCACTTTTTCTCGCTTTGCAATGACACCGGACTGCACACGGCTAAGCTAAATCTCAATCTAAACACGGACTCTGGGATTTAGCAGAGCAGAAAAGAGCCGGGCATGTCTCTTCTCTGTGTGAGAGGTAAGATTTGATTAGATTTAATACAAGTTCTGAGTTCTTTAGTCTCACATAGTAGGGGAAAAAAGGGCAGTTTTTACTTTTACTTGTTGTTTTCTGGCGAAAAGTTTTCAAACGATGCTGGCTCGAATGGTCCTTTCCACCTTAACAGCTACAAGAGTTACATTGAAATCAATAGGCTCCAGTTCACGCGCCTGGATGTAACTCAGTGCAAAATTTAAGGTGGAACGGAAAGTTGGAATTGTCCACTATTGCAAGTAACATTTCTAGCTTTTTTAACCCATTTTTTTACACGACAGCTCACGTTTAATGCGCAAACAGGCCCAAACCAGTGTCTGAGCTCAAGTATAAATTAAACAAAATATTACATATTATATAATTAGATGTTTTCTGCGTCCACCACCTACCAGCTGTTTCTCCTTTGGGAATGTGATGGCACCTTTCACTCCAGCATATACCTAGGGGCATATACAATGTTGCTGATGATAATAATAGAAGTATAACCAAGAAAATACATCAACATTTTGTATTAATTGAATTTTTAAACCGTAGGTATGGATAAAATGTTGCTTTGGGCAGGTGGGTCCATAGTGTTAAAATAGCCATAAAAAAGCATAAACAAGTGCAAGTGTAATACTGAATTTTATTTTTGATGGGGCTGATGGTGTATTGAACACATTTACTAATATCAGTGTTTTATCTTTGAAATACATGAAAACATACAGGTCTCACTAATATTACCACTACTAATAATGATTGTATGTCACTAAACTCATTTAGTGACATGAGTTTTGATGTATTTTGGAATTTATAAAATCATACCAGTTTTACTACTACTACTACTACTACTACTACTAATAATAATAATAATAATAATAATAATAATAATAATAATCATACTAATAAAAACAATGGTGAACTGAAAACCTTTACTTTAAGTGTGTTATTTTTTAAATATATAAAAACGTACTACTTATACTATTACTAGTAATAATAGTAATAATAAAAAATAATTTTATTTGATATTAAGTCAATTGCAAGTCATTGCAATAAGAAATTAATAAAGTGTAAATATAAATAGAGCATATAAATAGTAATAGTTCATTTTATTTGTTATTAATCAATTGCAAGTCATTGCAATAATAAATTAACAGTGTATATATAAATAGAGCATATATATAAATTCATGCTAAAAGAGAAAGTCCACCGATTTTAGAATTCTGTGCCTGAGATGTCTTTTAGAGTGGCTTTGTTGAGAAAAAATTCGTTGTGGGGAAATTTTTTTTGCAGTGCTGGTGAATGGAGCCAGTTACCAAGTCTTTGATTCAAATATATCCATTTCCAAAACAGATTTTTATGGGCCCAAAGCCATCTCAAAACTCTGGTGAAACAACATCTTAAGTGTCTTTCATAAACATTTTATGCAATAACTTTCTGTGAGGGAGCTTTAGAGGCAGATGTCTGGTTCCGTTCATCACCACTGTGAAGCTCCTCCAGAACAGGGCATTGATTGTTTAATTATGTCATTTAATTATACTGATGTGATTTTCTTAAATGTGTGTGGGTTTCCTTGTGGTTTCGGGTACTTCTATGCACACTCTTAGAAAGGCTGTTTTTGTGTATTGACGCTGGTCAGTTGTAGATCAGTATCTGTGTGTGTGTGTGTGTGTGTGTGTGTGTGTGTGTACACGTATGTATCCGCATATGTGTATACATGTACATGTGTACGTGTGTATAACTAGCTTAATGCTGAGGTAGTTTTGCTCCAGGGGTGGGGGGTTTGTTAGAATGGAGGTTCATATTGCTTTTATGGCCATTCACTGTTACTAAACAGATCAATTTTAGCAGTAGGAATCCTGACTGGAAGTGGTGAGACTGAGCAAACCAGACATAATTAAGTCTTAAATGCGAGTGTGTTTGTGCTGTGTATTGTTTAGAAAAGGTCTCTGGTTCTCTGGGTGGGTTAGGGTGGCCCTCCCTCTACCCTATCAGTCAACGTGATACTAGCCCTCACAGGCGGTAGAGCTGCACAATATGGGCTGCAAATCAGTATTGAGAGATTTTTGCTGCATATTACAATTGCAAAACCATTCCAGTATCTTTTTTTCAGGAATAAAAAAGGTTTAAAGTGTGTAAAAAATGCTTCAAATGACTTCCCCTCTCATACAGTCTAGAGAGAAAAGAAGCTAGAAAATGTTTGCATTACAGCAGCAGAAGAGGCAATGCAATAACATACAATACATTTAAAAAGTAAATAAAAATTGTTATACATGACTTCAAAGAATCCAATGTGAGCAATGAGTGTGCATTATGAACATGCATTACGACATGTGTGCGGGGAATGCAGTCTGATTGCTGCTGGCACAAAAGAGTACTCTGTCATGCACATCTGTGGCTGAAGGTGTAGGTAGTACATGTGCGGGGATTCCAAGGATGGACTTGATTTTATCCCTCCTCCCCTTCTCCACCACTGCTTCCATGCTAGTTTGTTTGATTTCAACAACAGAGCTAGACTTCTTTACTAGTTTGTTCACTTTTTTGCATCATTAATATTCTCCCCCAGCACACATAAATGGAGAACATTGACCTGGTTACCACAGACTGGTAGAACATCTGTAGTACTGTGCCGCACCAATCAAAGGACATGAGTTCCTAAGAAGCTGCTCTGCTCTTTCTATTCCTGTACAGAACCTCAGTATAGTTTGTCCAGTCCAGTTTTTTGTTTATGTGTACCCAGGAATTTAAGTCCACCATTTCTATTTCCTTCCCCTCAATGCTAATTGGTTTGATGGGCTGCCCACTCCATCTGAGGTCCACCACCAGCTCCTTGGTTTTATCAGTTTTGAGCTGGGGGGAGGTGCTCCATGCACCATTCGTTAAGGTCCTTCACCACACCTCTCTGCTCCTCAACATCGTTGTTGCTGATGCATCCAACAATATTGGAATTGTCAGAGAACTTTTGGAGGTGGCATGTTCAAGATTTGAAATGGTGATAGTATTTCTTGTGGCACACAATGTCCGACTGGTAGCCCTGCAGTCAGACGAACTGTGGCCTGTTCGTGAGGTAGACTGTAATACAGGCAATCATGTCATGGTCCACTCGGATGCAGTTTCTCTACGAGCAGTAGAGGGTGGATAGTGTTGAAAGCACTACAGAAGTCAAAGAACATGACTTTGTGTTTTCTCCAGGTGTGAATAGGCTCTGTGCTGCAGATAGATGATGGTATGCAAACTGCAGGGGGTCAGATAGTCACCCAAACAGGGAGCAAGATACTGTAAAAGCAGTCTCTCATACATCTTCATGACATGTAAGGTCAGTGCCACTGGCCATTAAGAATCCCGGGTCATATTTTCTTTGGTTCCAGAATTATGCATGTAGTCCTCCATAGCTGGGGCAGCTTCAGGAAGAGATTGATTGATATCACTCTATTCTGACTACAGCAGTTTAGCCCTAGCCATTCCTGTGCTGCTTCACCAGCAGTATTTGTTTCTGCAATACTGATATCACAGTAGGCTGCAATAGGCAAATGAACCTTTAACCAATCACAAAATTTCTGATCATGTGACAAATCACAGCTCCAGATGAGTAATTGGATGTTCTGATAAATAGTGGTTTTCGTGTAATTCAATAAATTTTTATAACATTTTATCCTAGCAATAGGATGACGCTATATTTAAATGTGTTTATATGAACTGTATGGATGGAGGTGAATAAACACACCAGCTGAAACAATAGTCTTTTTAATTCCTGAAAAGTAATTACGTGGGCCCTTTATTATATTGATATTGCATATGCAATATGCATATGGAGCTGTAAAACTACAATACTGAGATTTTGTCCAGCTCTAATATAAAGTAATGATTTTTTTAGTGCTAATATAATGGCAGAGTAGACCATGTTATGCTCTTCCTTCTCCTCATGTGCCTCATGTTGTTGCTGTGGACTGGTGGGTGTTATTTGTTAGGTTTTGGAGTCAGGAACTCAAAATGGAATGTGGTCTCAGAATGAAATATTTGGGTCTAGGTGCTGCAGCAATGTTGATTTTTCCAGTTTCCTTCCTTGCTAAAAGGAAATGAAGCTTGAACCTGAGCTGTGCATTTCTCTGCACACCCCTCGTCTGTACTGCCATGCCAAAACAACAATGTGACTTAGTTATGCAACTGATACATAATGAACGATCAGCGGATCTCAACAGCACCAAACATCCCACCTCCGAAAAGAAAAGTTTTCATTTGAGACCTCCATGTTGGAAATTATTCATAAAGGCAAGAGAATTTGTCATTTGGAGGAAAAACAGTCACATGGAGTTGAGCATTTATGCATACTTTGGATGCTAAATGTTCCATGAGAATGTTCCATGAGAAAATGCAAAATACAATCATGTGGTTGCTATAAAAGCAGTGTTTGGAGACTTTGTTTTTATGTCCCTAAATGTAAGTGTAAAAAAAATGTATATCTGAACTGTGGAGGAGGAATTGTCTGTTGCCAAGCAAGCCAGTTATGGTTTAGGGTGGCTAAAATGGGTGGAAAGAGCAGCTTTTATGAAAACAGGTGGGAAAAGCGCACCCTCATGGGCAGGTTCTTTTTAATTTAACCTCAACAACGATGCACTCCTTTTTTTTAAATAACTGTCCTAAGTGTCTTGAAGTCTGTTTGAGTCTTCTGTGTCTATAGATCTGCATTTAATTGCTTTCTAGCCACTGTAGCCACAGAATCTCCCTAAAACACACTTTTAATGTGTCTCACCCGTCCAAGTGCCCTACCCTGGATATTAAGGAAAGTTTCAGCATTGGAATACAGATTTCATTATTGACCAGTCAGGAACTGGGACTAGTGTGGTACCAGCTCTCCATTCATATCCATAGCCACTAGGAAACCGAGCCAAATGATGAGAAGTGTTGGACCCCCTTGTAAGTTAACCATTTTATCAGCTGTGACTTAAAATAATTGATGCTGGACTAGATCAATGGAGGGATTTAAGAGATGATTTGTTCAAGGAAAGTAGCTTCCTTGAGGTAAACATCACAATTTAGGCCTATGTGTTTGAGTTTCCAAGATGTATCCTTGTAAATTTCCATTAATGCTTAACTCCAAGTGATGCTGTGGATGCCTTATAAACTAATGTGTCCTCCTAATGGTAAATTGTTCTCAGTGAATATCATTGTATGTTAAATTAGTGCAAAAATTAGTGTCTCTGCTCACAGAGGTACGAACAAGAAACACCAAGCAGATAATCATGTCAGACTGGCACCAAAAACAATCAACACTTATAACAATTAACCCGTGAAGTGTTATGAGGTGTCATTGTTGGGAGCTCGGACAGAACACAGCTGTCTCTGGCTGGTGAGGATGCTCCCTCATGTGCTTTATAGTGGCTAGCTGGACAGAGTTAGCATTTTTTGTTCTTTTTATGCTGTCCATTGTGTCGGGGTCAGTTTGAAAAGATGAAAAAGAATGACAAACATGTTCTCCTTAACATTTGTCATAAATAAGACCCTGAATCAACCCAGAAGACAATAACATTATTACATAAATTACCCCTTAAAACTGAGTGTTTTAGTCAAATCTGATTTCAACCAGGGGTTAGTATTCGTTCGGTGGGATGGCATTCGAGTTTTCATTTTTGAGATTCAAATATTCGAAAGAAGAAAACAATTTTTTTACACGTGACATCGATCCCTACAAAACCAAAAGCGTTTAGCTGCAGACTCCTGGAGTGTGGAGCTCTAGAGGAGACACGTGACCTCCTCTCTAACCAACCCATGACGTCAGTTATAAAACGAGTGGAAAAATACGTAAACTCCGGAATACAGCATTTTTCAGCCGGAAATAATATTGACACCACATATTTAATGTTAATAATATTTTGTTATGTATTTTTGTTCATTTATTCGGCACACACTAAAAACTCTATGACCTTTCCAACGAGCCCAAGCACAGAGTTCTCCTCCACCCAGATCCGGAGAAACTTTCCAATGTGCTCTGGGTTTAATGGTGCATTTCTTCCCGGGGACCTTCGAACCGCATAGATCCGCTGAGCAGGCACCAATCCTCCTCAAACAGCATTCATGGGAGGCATACTAATATACAATGTGCAATGCTCTCTAGGGGCGCATCAAAAAGAAGACCATGGGTTATACTGTAATATTTTTTGCCTGAATTTCGATAAAAAACACCACAGCAGAACAGTTAGAAGACTTATGAAGGTGTTCGATGAGGATTTGTGACCAGCAGTGAGGATTTTATAGGAGAAATTTGAAATGATGCACTTTGAGACCAAGAGAGACGCACCCAGGAGCTGCGAAAAAAGTAAGAAAGAGGGTTTATTTTGCACTTTGCCGTCAGTGTTTACAGCTGGCTGGTGGTGGAAAAAATGCATTTGAGTTGGTTTTGAGATGTTTGTGCAAGTTTTGTGGCTTTTTGTGAAGACGCTATCTGGCTAGCCGGTTTCCACTGGCTAATACTCGGCCGAGGAGCGTGCCGGTCGGCCGGGTCTCACGGCAAATTCAAGATGGGTTATGTGGCTATTGAGGCAGAAAAAGAGAAGCTGTGTTTAGTGCTTTGTTTATTTATAATTCTACTTTGAAAATATGGATTTCTGAATCCAAGATGGCGAATACAAGATAAGAATACATTCAGCCCCCTCCCACCCAAGCTTCGAATATTCGATGTTTTTCACTACCGAATACTCGAAGCTCAAAAAATGGCATTCGGAGCAGCCCTAATTTCAACAAATATGAACAGTGTAAGGCAGTCTAAAACCAATGCTGGCTCTCCTACACACTCGTCATTTGCTACAAACAAGGGACAAACATGGGGAGAGCCTAAATAATAAAGAAAATAACAAGGACAGTTATAATTATGTGCATTATAACCTTATGATTTGCAATAGTCTGACGTGCTGTATCATGTGCAGTTTTCTTGTTGGGTACTAAATCAATTAGGGCTGGTACGAATGCCATTTTTTGAGCTTCGAGTATTCGGTAGTGAAAAACATCTAATATTCGAAGCTTCGGTGGGAGGGGGCTGAATGTATTCATTTTAATTCTCTGCAGCTCCATTAAAGACAGGCGTGCATTTTAATGCTCTCCGGCTCTAACGGTTTACAGCTAATACCTCCGGGAGGTCAAAGGGGTTGTTGGAAAGGTCTCCTGGATGTCTATTTTACTGTTAAGTAGTGCTGGGCGATAAAACAAACTCGATTTATTATAGATAAAAATGAGGACGATCACGATGATATGCACAGCCTATAAAACTCGATGAAACTAGTTTGCTCAGTTTTAGAGCATGCGCTGATACAGACAACCCAAGGGCCAATCGAGTAGCACGTTAAGTTTGCATAACAGCCAATCACTGA
>JBBMFX010000033.1:460309-496777 GCA_037832545.1 Rhabdalestes septentrionalis | reverse complement strand
TCTCTCTCTCTCTCTCTCTCTCTCTCTCTCTCTCTCTCTCTCTCTCTCTCTCTCTCTCCCCCCCCCCTCTGGGGGAGGGGAATAGATGGGATTGAGACTAATCCTGACTCGGGCAACAAATTTTATCCACGATCCGAACACATGTGTACTGGATTTTCTCTCACAATTTACGCACACAAACACACACACACACACACACACTCCTTAAACACACCATATAATTTCACAAGTATGCTATTTTTGTACACCAGGAGATGTGATGCTAGTGTGTTTGTGCCCAATCACTATATTTTCACTTGTGCATAGTACTCTTTACTATAGAGGCCTTTTTTCCTCGCTTGGATCTTGATGAATCCTCGGTTTTATTGGAGAATAAACCACCGTATATTGTATATCCTGTAGCTCTGTTTTTAATTTTTTTTTTACATCTAAAGGAGCCTTTACGTCAGAGGAACTGCTGATGCTGGGGGTAAAAATGTGCCCAGTTCAAAATATACCTACTCAAGTTATTTTGTTCTATCAGCAAACAGGTTTAGTTTGCCTGGTTCCTTATGTGGATATTTGGAGATGATGTCTCTTGTGAAGTGTCGAACAGAGTTCTTATTTCAAGATAAACTGACCAATAGAAATGGTCCAAAATTACTTGGAAGGAAACCTCATTATAATGATATCCTTTAAAGTTTTGTTCTTTTTTCCCTTCTCTGATTTCTGAGAGTCATTACTGTTGATGTATATTTATCAAATATGATGTAACCTAGTCTTATTATACATGTAGTTTATAGCAACAAATGTTTAATCCTTCAGGGAAAAAATTGAGACTATAAATATAGCTACGTACTAGGATCCTTTTTACTCTCTTTTGACAAGTAATATCTGTGCTAAAGATTCCCCCTTGTGAAGAATGTTTTAAATGTTTAATAAAGCTGTAGATTTCCCATTTGTCATTCATGCAAAGTCAAAACAGTAACTGCCTTACTTCAGAGATTTATTGCAACTTATATTGAATTTATGTGACTTTGTTCATCTTTGTAATGTCATGATTTCATGATTATGTGAATTATATCAGTAAAAATGGCAACATCCTCTCTCTTATGTTTTCATACTAGACAAGTTCAATGCCTATGTGACCCTGAAGGTGCAGAATGTCAAGAGTACGACCATCACAGTACGAGGAGTCCAGCCATGCTGGGAACAGGACTTCATGTTGTAAGTAAAGAAAACAGCACAATGTTAGCAGTGCTATTAAATGCTGTGTTCCATTTACTTTGAATTTGGATGTTGGGAAAAAGGTCACACCTGAGATGACCTTGCTCCAATACAAGTCAAAATGCTAGGTTCTAACCAGGTTAGCCAGTTTAGTCTGTTGCTTTTTATTGTAAACATTTCTTGTATTCGCTCTGGTTGTGCTGCCTGAAGGCAGAGCAGCTAAACATCTCCTTGTCAGTGAAATGATGCTGGAGAATATATTAGCAGTCATATGGCAAATTAACAGTTGTTCAGATTTTGATGTGTTGTGATATGTTCTTATTTGAACAAGTGATTTGCAAATGCTTGTTGCATATTACAGAAAAAGGATATTTTGTGTATTTCATTCATGTCTATGTTCATTACTGTGATGTGGCTGTGGTAGATTCCTGGTGTCACCTCAGGGTTTGAAGTGCCACTGTGTTTTAACATCAACCGAAGTGTACAAATCGATTAATTCTAAAAGAAAGGTGAGCATCCAGTCATAGATCCACCCGTCACACGAATGGAGTCAACAGCATGACACCTGGCATTCACGCTGGCTGTGTGTTTGTGTGTACGAGGTCAGTGTGTGTGCACAAGAGTGTGTGTGGGTGTGTCTGTGTTTGTTTATGAGCCTGGCTGTGAAAGTGGCAGACTGTCCGTTCCCTGATTTCCAAAAGTATGGATTTATTTCCTCTGTACGTCTTTAATATGTTCCCCCTCTCAGTGCCCCTTTGGTTTCAGGTCGCTCCCCAGTTTTAAAAGCCCAGAAATGACCCTGTACGACTCAAAGTTATATCATCTTCAGCACCTTTACTGCGGTTTTACATGTTTGTTTGTTTTTTGAGGGAACAGAAACCACACAATCAAGTCCATCACTAATGCCTTGACAAGCCTTGATCCCTCACAAGTAATAGAAGCTATTAATTACATTGCCTTGTATATTCCATTTTGGCTGATCTAAAACTGTCCTGAACTCTTCCTTCAAACCTTGTTTGTAAATCTTCCTTCAAAAATAGGTCTTGGTCAGGACTGTTTTAACTCTAGCTCTTGTGCTTAGCAGAGAGACATGGAAGGACAATTTGATCAACATGAGCTTTGGATCGCTTTCAACATTGATCCGATTCTCTTCTCATTCCATGATGTTTGTTTTTACAGCTCCGCTTAAGTTGCAAGAGTTTGAAAGTCCCATTAGCCATGCTAATAGTCATGTACTCTGCAGTCTGGATTGCTGGAAGTGATGTCTGAAATAGAAGGTCATAATGTTATTCAGAGAACCTCCCACCCTCCGGATCCTGCATGGCTTTTCCTTTTCTGAAGCTGGGCTCCAGCCCCAGGTAGTCATTAAACCTGGCCTTAAGGATGTTTATGGTTCCTCAGACCAGGTTATTGTTTTACAGGCCTGTAAGATAACCTCCAAGATAACTTCCACCGGAGGTTCTAGTTTAACTCCAGAAAGGCCAGATGTCCCCCTGATTGAAAAGGAGTCCTTGTACTGTGTCTTAGCTCAGAGAAGCATTGCAGCTAATAGGATAATATGCCAATCCTGTTCCCGGAGGGCAGTTGAGGGGACTAAAACAGCCACAGACAGACAACCTCCTGCTTCTTGATTATGAGAGGGACCTGCAGGGGCCTTTTGTCATCTCAGGACTACCTCAGCTCATTTATGCCTGGTCCTAATCTGCACAAAACCTGAACAAGGCCTCTATAGCTGATTCAGAACTGGTCTTCAATGCGCTAAACTTCTTACATCACTACTTTAAACACTTCACTGGATTCTTGTGGTTCTCCATTAGATTTGAAACCCTAAATCTTGCCTAGAAAGCAAAAAATAGGTCTTACCCATCAGCGCTGAACAGCTTATGCCAATTTTCCACTGACACAAGTAACCACACTGTACTGTGATCAAACGTTTTTCCATTAACCCGGATGTACTTGAACTGACTGGAGGATATCACTGCTTTCTGATCAGTCAAAATGTTATCAAAATATCTGCAGAAAAATTCAACAAAATATTGTAAATAAATATAACAATGGAGATACAAACTAACAACTGGGAAGTTACAGTAGTAAAATTTCACTGGAGGTTTTTGATGACAAAATGATCTTTAACACTTATGTTACACGTTCATGTCAAAAAATAACCCACTAACTAACACATTTCACAACTAAAATAAAAAACTCTCCTTCTGTCTCCTCTGTGTAATCGGAGTCAAGAAAAATGATGCCTATTTGACCTCAATTGATTGTCAGTAAATTGTCCTTGTATCCAGTCAAATCTGAAAGTATATCATAAAAAGATCACCACTCCAAATCTTCATGCATGTATATAATAACAAGAAGAAGAATGTACAGTTATTACATTATTTAATTTAATGAATTAATTAAGATTTAGAATTGACCCGATTGTCATCTTAAAGTCTGCATTTTATTGTTATCTTGGAGACTTGCAGCCCCTGTTGGTGCTCAGGTGTTTATTCTAAAATCTTTGGGAGGGCTGCTATCCGTCTCCATGGCAATCTATCAATTAGTAAGTACTCTGTGCCTCTGTTGCTTATGTGTTATTTTTTGGGAAACAAAAGGAAGAAATAAATAAATAAACACAGATAAACAAACGGGTGCGTTCTTCATCATACTGTCCTCCTGCTGGGAGTCGTCTGGTCCTCACTGCACTTAGCAGACAATCGAGAGAATAAATGAATAATAAATGGATTTCAAAACGCTCCTCTTACGATGCGCCACTTCTCTCCCCATTTTGCAGGAGAGAGAGAGATGGAGGGATGAAAGCCGGGTGGGTCTCATTGCAGGGAGAGAGGTTTATGGTCTGGCAGCCGTATTAAGCAAACACTCATTTCCAAATTTCCTGGGTGAATGCAAGTTAATGTTGGGTCTGTGATGTACCTAATGTCTTTTAAGCTAGAGACCAAAAAGCTTGTATAGATGTTAATTGCCCCCATGTTATACTGAACTGTGTTTGTGTATATGTTTGTTTTTATCACTTTGTGAGGACCATATATCTTAATAATAACAGGAATACCTGAAAATCAGCACAAGTGGGGACATTTTGTTGGTCCCCACAAGAAATAACCTAGATTTTCATCACAAATTCAACTTTTTATGAAAAACTAAAAGCAGAAAGAACCTTTTTGGTTTCTGAGGTGTATGTGTAGTATTACAGTGTCTTTGGAATGTGCGTGTGTGTGCGTGCGTGTGTACCTTCTGCCCTGATTCTTTTGTCTGGCTTTTTTGTCTGTGTGTAGAGTAGTTGAGGTAAGAGGCATGAGCTGTATTTACCCACAATGTATGTTTGGGGATTAAGGACATTGGAGGAACCGCAGTGTTTTTAAAACCTGCTGCATCACAATCAGATCAACATATCCGTTAATTTCAAGGCCCTGATTACACCTGACATTAATTTTTTTTTCTGTCTTTTTTTTTTTTACAGAAGTTCTCTTTATTTATTTGTACGTTTGTTATTTTGCTTATTGCATTAAACATAAATGTTACTTTTTTAGTGTAATCTACACAATGCACAGATTTGCACTGCATTAATTAATCTCATTAAAATAATATTTGAATCTTTTTTTTATCTATAGCTTAATTTGTATTATGTAAACAAATGCAAAATTTAATATCTGTGTAATTTAATACCCAGTTATAAAATAAATGAAAATGTACTTTGTGTGCTCCTGCAGTGAGATCAGCCGGCTGGACCTGGGCCTGATTGTGGAGGTATGGAACAAAGGCCTTATTTGGGACACCATGCTGGGGACGGCCTGGATTCCCCTCAAAAGCATCCGACAATCAGAGGAGGTGAGGACACATTTAGGACTGTACATGTTTTGTTGACTCACCCTTTACAGGAAACACAAGACTTCATGGCTGCTGGTGGCCTAGTGCTTAGGGAGTTGCCCCTGAAATCAGAAGGTCAAGGTTCCCTTGAGCAAGGTACCGTCCCCACACGCTCCCTGGGCACCCCTCATTGCTGTAAGCACCCTGCCCTGCTTAACTTGGTGAATGGTTTAAATTTAAAAAACCCAGCCATTTTCGGATTTTTTCTTAGAACCTAACAAATAGTTTAAATTCAATTACAACTGTATTTACCCACAACACATACCAGCAATGTTTGCATGAATTAAAGTACAGTATTTAAAGGGATAGCATTGGTATTTTACATTCTAGCACTGTGGGAGACAAGGATTTGCTTTTACTTTTTTTATATTGGAAGTGTAGTAAGCTGAGTTTTAAGTTAATTTAGGAGCGTATTTGGGGGCATTTTAAGGATTTGGACTATAAAAATTGTAATTTATAGGCATCTTTTGCCACATAAAATCGGGGATCAACTGTGTACAAAATGCGCCATAACTTATTAAAAAAATATATACATTGTGTCTCTGTAGAGCAGTGGGCACCAATGCTGCTAATAGAGATCTACCTTCCTGAGACATCTGGCTCCAGCCATAATCTGCCACATTAATTATCATCTTCAGATGCTTCTGATTGATTTGAGCCTAAAGTAAGTGTTGGGCTAAACCCAGCAGGAAAGTAGATCTCCAGGAAGAAGCTTGGTGAGCACTGCACTTACATTTACGTAGCATACCATTTGACCTGGGGTGCCAAAATTTTGCACAAGCCTGGGTATGAAAAACATGCATAGAAAGCCACTTTAATTCAACCTTGTGTGTTTTACACCTTCTAATGCCTGGAAATGTGAGGGGTGTACATCATTTTAGGAGTGATTTGAGTTTTGATCCTGTTGTATTTGTTGAACTTGTCCACAACATACCACATGCTGTTCCAAAACCAAAATGTACAGTTCGATATGACTTTAAGAGAAAAAGAGCCCTGTCATTTGGGTATGGGTGTGTGTCAAGCATAATAATGCTCCTGAGTGGCACCCCAGGCCCTGCTGCCACGTATTTCTTCATATTGTGCTTCCAAATATCCAGACATTCTTGTACAGTACTCCAGGACCCTGAAGGACTTTTGAAGTTTCATTAAAAGTATCAACAACAAGGTTATTCAAAGCAAAATATAAAGAAATGAGGAGTAGTTCAACATTTTCCACAGTATTGTAAACATTGATAAGGCCTGATGGGCCACAGTAAGACGCTTGAAAGCGAATGAGAATTATGATGATAATACTGTGTGCCTCTTTTCTACTGACCAAACACTAATATTAATATTATACAGCCCCTGTATATGTCATTTGCATTTGTTTTTCTTTTCACACATTCTCACAAACACTTGCTTTAATGGTAAGATGATGTTTGTGTATTATCTCATTGATTATTCTTTGCCTTTGCTCTTATCAGGAGGGTCTGGGAGAGTGGATGTTTCTGGACTCTGAGGTTTTGATGAAGGCTGATGAAATATATGGCACTAAGAACCCCACACATCATCGAGTCCTGCTGGACACACGCTTTGAGCTGCCCTTTGGTGAGATGCCTAATATATATTTTTACGCTCTTTATAAGGGTGGGCCTAATGGAGATTTTAGTTTTTCTAAGTGTATGGTGGTCAATTCCTTCATGATATACTGTTGTGAGTACATTGTGGGTGTGGTCAGTACATTGTGAACTATAATAAAAACAATTCCACATCATAGTACGTATTTGGCTGTAGGAAAGAATCTATAAACAAAAACAATCTGTGTTCACTTGTTACAAGAAGTATCTGTTTTGATATCGGCCATTTATAGTTTATTCACTTCTTTTTAATGATATTTTATTATTGATGTTGAGAATGTTTAATGAAAAGTAATTGTACCCAATTGCACTTGTAGCCTTTTTTAAATGTGACACTACTGTTATTGCTGTTTCTGCCTTTTCTGCATTTCAAGTTCCAAACCTCATAAGGGTAAAAATAAAGAAATAGACATTATGATGAAGGATGTATTCTGAAATATTATAATATTGTTTTTTTTAATGCTTTGCCACATCACACCCTCACACTTTGTCCTATTTGCAAGCGACATAAAAACATAACCAGCATCAAAACCAGCAGCGACCAAAACAAAAGGAATTGGACTGCAATCATCGTGTTCTTGATTGATTTAGATGCATGGTGTCAGGGTTCCACCACAACAAATACAAGATATTGCTTCCTCCTTTTGTCAAAACATGGTTAAACTGGACAAAAACGACAGAGAACGTAATGCATCAGAAGAAAAATATAAAATGTTTATTCAAGGTTTTATTCTTGGGAACAAAATGTATCTTTCTTTGTCTGTATATTAGCAGGATTTATACATCAGAAACTGTACTTCCCATTAGGGGAATTACGGACCCTGTTGTGGTTCTTGGATATTGAACTGTGTTAGTTTGGGTCTGTGAGCAGCTCTTTGTGTTGCTGTTCTTTCTGATTTTCCATTGATTTGTTTAAATGTCATTACGGTTGAGAGAGCAAACTGAATGATTCAATTCAATTTTATTTCTATAGTGCTTTTTACAGCCAAGTTGTAACAAAGCAGGTTTACAAAGTCCAGGTCCAAACCCTTAGTGAGGTAGCCAAAGCCAACATAGTTGTGGAGATTCATTAGCTTGAAGCCATTTTCTTCATGTTATTGAATTAAAGCTAATTAGCATAGGTAACATTTTAAGATGGTGTTACTACAACTAAAGTGCCTCACCTTAGATTAATCAGATAAATCATTTAAAACCAGCTTCCTGATATTGTGTAGACCTTCAAAACAGCTGTGACCCTGCAAATATTACAGCAGATCCTATAAGTCCTGTAAGTTGGGATATGTCGTCTCCATGGGTCTTTTTGTTTGTTCAGCACGTCCCACAGATGAGATCGAAGGAATCTGGAGGCCAAGTCAACACCTTCAGCTCTTTATGATGTGACCTTGATCAACAACAAAGTTTAGGTTGTTGGTACATGTCAAGGTGACATAACCTAAGGGCGCAACATTGCCCAGAACATCACATTGCCTCTGCTGACCCACCTTGTTGCATCCTGCTCCATCTCTTCTCCATACAAACCCCGATTGATGTGAATGAAAATGTGATTCATCGGACCAGGTCTCCTCCTTCCATTGTTCTATTGTCTAGTACTGATGATCATGTGCCCACTGTAGGAGATTTTGGCAGTAGACGAGGGTTAGCATGAGCACTCTGACCCATTTCTATCAGAGACAGCATTACATTTTCTCAGTGTTATTTCACCTGTCACCTGTGGTTTTAAAGCTGTGACTTATTGGTGTAAACCTTTCAATATAAGGCCAATGTATAAAAAAAAAACAATTCTATCAAACTAGTAGCAGAAGAAACTATCCAGGGGAAGTAGCACTGTTTATTTTCAACCAGCATGTCTTTTTTAAATACATTCTCATCATCACTGTGTTCATGTTGGTGATGGAAGGTCAAGCTTTGGGCAAGCAGCATGTGTTGGGTTTGGTAACCCAGGCTGTATCTGCGATTGATCCCATTCATACGGCTGCCTGTTTCATCTGAGCTCTTTGAAGCTGCTGCTTTTATAATTCTCCGCTTTCTTCACTGTCCAGTGGGCTTTCAAAAGCTGATCATGTGACCCAGGAACAAATGAGCCTGAGTCCCTGTTCACTGTCACGCATGTACATGCAGTATGTCCATTATATCAGTATTTGAACTAGATAAAATTATTTTGACGATGTGGTCACAGCTCATTGTTTTGATAACACATCATTTTATGGGGTCATTTAAGACCAATATATGTAAATAAACTCTGATTGGCTGCGCCTCATTTGGAAGGCAATCCACACCACAGGCCGAATATGAAGATGTTTGATGTCAGTAAAACAAATGAAAAAAATAGGTTGGGGAGTGAAAGATGGAATGAAACATAACTGCGTTTGCCAATTATATTGAGAAGTAATTAAAAAGAAGAAAGAAAATACTTTTGGCAGATAGCATGATGCTTATTAGCAGGATCTGAATGATAATGAATAATAAACATATAGACAAATAGTCGACTTCAGAGAAACAGGTTGATGCCCCTGAATGAAATGGATGTTTTTTTTTCCTGCATGTGTACACAATGCAATTCTGCCTTTGATTAGCTGACACTGACATGCGTTCCCTGACCTAAGCAATTTTTATAGTTCCTTCATAAAAAGGGCGGTACTGTTGGGGGGAGTGGAACCACAATGAGGCAAGAGACATGGCAGCAGAGGAGACAGAATGATCAAATGATTAGTCGACTCAACTTCAACTTTGTTCACGTACACACAGACAGCTATATTGTGTGTGTGTGTGTGTGTGTGTGTATGTACGGTATGTTCCAAGAGCACCTGCGTGTGTTGTGTTTTTTTTTTTTTAAGCCTAAAATGCTTCTTTTTATAGTGCAAACCCTAAATATGCTCCAAATATCCTTCCAAAACACTTTAATTTAATTTAAACTGGGTGTGTCTCTCCATCTCTGACAGAAATCCCAGAGGACGAGGCTCGGTATTGGTCCAGCAAACTGGAGCGCATCAACACCATGGGGATACATGATGAGGTGAGGGACTTAGCGTGAACAAAGACTGTCCTGAATGTAATACAGAGTGTGGATATTCAGAGTGTGGATATTCACTGTGCTGGTGGTCATGGTGTGTTTGAGGCAGAGGGAATATATAATTTTTTTTTATTATTGGCCAGTACTATACTATTCATCTGAATGCAGTGTCATGAATGTCTCTTTTGGTGAAATGGACAGATGATCCAAATCATTGTTGCATATAAATTGGAAAAGTAATTGGGACACCTATAAAATAATTATTTTTAAAATCTGTGTTAAAGCGCGATAAAATAATTGTCTGAGTTAAGTAAATGTGTTAACACGATAATAATCCATTAACATGCCCAGCACTTATATACATATATAAAGTAACCCCCCAAGTTTACAGGATCGTATTCAGTCACACGTAGAACTAACCTATTATAGTTATATGCGGAAATCTCCACAATAACACGGAACCTGCAAATATTCTTTTTTTTGTGTTTTTTTTTTTTTTTTTGGAATTTTATTTCTAAACTATTAAGAAAAATTTTGTAACATAAATAGTAATTCAAATATAAATTTTGCGAAATATAGGGGGTGAAGGGGGTGGCGCAGCCATATCCAGATGCCTTCCGGACCACCCCGCTCAGACTGTGCTCTTGTTTAGTTTTTTATTTATCTATTGTTTTGCATTTCTACTGCCATATTTAAAATTTAAACCTACTTATTTATTTATGTTTGCACAGTCAAAAGGAGCGGTTCAGGATACATTTCACTGTGGCGAATAAAGGCAATGCGCTGGAGAAGGTGTAGGTCAGAAGACTGAATGCCATTATGCCGTCAATGAGTGCACTGTATGGGGTTGGATGGGGTAGGGGATAAGAGGGGCATTTGTAGGAGCGTGCACAATGAATGGGTTTTTCTGTTGGGTATATCATTTCCAAATTTTGCTATAAATATGAACGTAAATTCGGGTACATTTCCATATAAATGATAACTTTTTGTACTGTTGGGAGAACACTTTTTGGGGGTTAAATATGCTGGACTGAAAAACAGCCTGGACTTTCTTCACCAGCAGGGAGAGGTTTTGCGGCTCGGCCGAGAAAGACAGGCTGACTGCCGCCGTGCACCAGACAGCCGTTTTTTTCCAGAATGCACAGACTGCCAGTCCGCCCCTAAAACATTGACTGATTCTCTTGTTTTTTTTGTTTTGTTCTTCTTAAAGACCAGTAGTTTTATTTCTGTAAATGAAACTAAAAGAAGCTGTTGAGCTCAGTTTCCTTTCAGTGTCTGCTTTAACTGGCAGGTCTCTACAATACAGTACTCCTCCTGATGAAACTTGAACAAGACGTGCAGCTGATGAACAGTACATTTTTGATGGAAAAATTACTACCCCATTTTACTGTATTTTCCATACTAAAAATTACATTAATTTATTATTGTATTTACCTGTTTACAACAAAGAAAACCACAGCACATATCAAAGAAAATACCCGTGCATGAATTACAGTACAGTCTGTATGGGATCGCCTTTATATACTCGTTAAGGATAATGTGATAAACTGTGTTTATATTAATGTACTTTTAAAGTTTTCACTGCTATGATTTTTATTACCACAGCCCAGACAATCAAATGGAATTTCATTATTTGGGTTTATTGTATATATTTACTGTGTACTGTATACATACGCTGCTTATGCGTGGTTTAGCAGTCGTGGCTTCAGTCTCCTGGATTTTTTTGTGGGAAACAAACAAGAAATTATATGTGGGCATGTTTTATTTTTTGACGTTCTGGCATCACACGTCACACACCTTGTCTATGAAAGACTATAAGCACAAAAATTCAAATGGAAATTAAATTTGCAATTGCCAATACAATATTTGGGAATTGTCAATTGAGGTTTTCTCCGTAACATACAATGGAAAATGAATTGTCATTTGAATAAAAAGGCAAAAAACCTATGGCAATACTAAATGCAATTCAGAAAATTGTTATTCTATTTTTTATTCTAAATATTTTGAAATGAATTAAGGATTGCATCAGCACTTTGTACATTGAATTGCCAACTGCAAAGTATATTGCCATTTGAATGTACGTGTTTATAATACTTACAGATGAATGGGCCTGGCGGACGAGGCTTGCACGTGACAGCATTTTTCATGGCAGTATATAATTTTTCATGCATTTTAGTGCTAAATTATTACGAAATTCAAAATATACTACTTTTGTAACATAAATATGAACGTAAATTCAGCTGATAATATATAACTATGTTTTGGTTCTGTCCAGAGAACACAAAGAAAGTGCATCTTAGGATGGTGGAAAAACTAGTGTACTCAGAGGCAGGAGGTTTGAAAGTAAACGAATCGAGAACACTAAATATATATTTCCTTGCTGCTAATTTGCTGCTGCCCCGTGATGCATCTTGTGTGGAGCGTCTTAAGTGTTCTCCTGTTTTTTTTTATAATACTCTATTTTCATTACTGTGAATCAAATTAATTATTAACCGTATTTACCCTGCTAATACCAAGAAAATAAACTTGCAAGAATTACAGTACAGTCTATGTAGGACAGCGTTTCTCAACAGGGGTGGTACCACCCCTCTGGGGGCATTCGAAAACCAGCGGGAGGTGTTGAGAAAGACACAGACAAGAAGGGGGCACTCAGACGCAAATGGGGGGCATCAGTTTTATTAATAAAAAATTAAGAATATACAAGAAACAGACTTTGTTTATTTTAACACGAAATAATACATTTATGGAATGATTAGAAATAAATAGGCATACCATCGTCTGGAGCACTGGAGTACTGAGTACTTTCCCTACTGCCGGCATGTAATTTCCATAGCAACCTCCATGAACAAATGTGACCCAATCTGACATTGAGGCGTTTTGTTTATTCAGAAATGGGCCGATTGTGTTGAAAAGTAACAAAAATATCGACATTTTCCCTTTTGGACTTATATGATAGAAAGGTCTTTAAAAGCAATCAATCTCCCAAAGTTTCATCGTAGAAATAACAGTGGAAATGTACTTAATTTACTAAATAATTTGACTCACAAATTTTAAAGAAGAAAGTACAAAGTAAGCTGTTTTTGCTCATTTCAGCTGAGGATTTCCCTGAGTTCTGAGTCTCCTCTGAAAAGTCACTGTCTCAGCTTTCCAAATACGGTGTTAAAATGTCAATCCCTGATCTTAGTAAACCAATCAAACTGCTTAAATCTTGGTCAAGCCCTGCACACACCCGGGCTCACACCCGCAGCATCACGGACACACACACACACACACACCCGTGACATCAAGGACACACACACACACACACAGGCACAGGCACATGTGACCCGCAGGGTCACGGAAAATCAGCAAATTCGATTTTCTCTTTTTTTTCTTTTTTTTTTTTGTGTTGGAAAATGTTGCTGCGATACCATAATTTAAGTGATTGTAGCATGAAATTTATCATTTTAAAGTGTATTTCCTCTTCCTCTGAAAAGAGTAGATCACACACTCGCACACACAAACACACACACAAGTATGTAGTAGGCTAGTCTATTGTAATGAATTTAATCATGTTCCACAAACCTGGCTTGCCAGCATCTCAGCACAAAGCCTGAGGTATTTCTACAAACATAGTCTTCATAAGGCTACCATAATTATCATCATCCTCATTATTATTATTAGGCCTAATATTATCATAAATTTCGTCTGTCAGTTATGATAAAAGCCTATTTGTGTGTGTGTGGGGAGGGGGGCGTCAAGACGCTTATGATGAGGTCAGGGGGCGTTTGTTAGAGAAACACTGATATAGGGGTATATAGCAGTATTTAACATTCTGACTCTGCAGGAGTAGTTCTGTGTAAACTGTACAGTACAAATAGGGGTACCTTACATTTAACCCCCACACTAACTGCAGGTTTACTCTTCTTATTTTTTTATTTTTTATTTTGTGATATCTGGGCCTCGTCTACCATGCACCCTTGTTTTGATGCTGGGTTGCTAAGCACCGCTCCCAGACATACACACTGCACGAGGGCGAGAGGGCATTGGGGGAGTTTTTTTGTGGTATTCTATACATTTTTATACATTTAATTGGTAAAAATAACTTACTAATTTTGTGACATAAATATTAACAGAAATTCCACTGTATTTCCTTATAAAAAATAACTAGTGTGTACTGTGAAGAAAAACACAAAAAAAGTACTGCTGTTGTCAGAGGCAGGAAGTTTAAAAGTAGCCAATCCAAGAACACTATTTATTTCTCCATGCTGCTGATTGGCTGCTGCCCCTTAACACAGCTGCAATCCAGAATTCCCCCCATGGTGCATCTCGAGCCTGACCTGACTGGTCCCCTGGACAAACACGTTTTATAAGTTCCTGCACCTATGGCATGGTGGAAAATGTTTAATTTTGGTGAATACCAATTCATTCATGTGGGTACTCAGAGTACAGGAGCAAAAAAATTATGTCAACCCCTGTACCTATATACACACATGCACACATATATGTAATGCATTTTCGTTTAGGTTTTACGAGATTTAATGAGTTTATGAACACATCGCTAACAAATAAATGTAATTGTGCCATACCTTTGCACACAATACATGTTTTTATTTATTTCAATATAGAGAGTAATTGCAAAGAAAAGGATCGAGGCAGGATGTATGTTTGAAACCCCAGTTAATACACACATGAAAAAACAAGAAACAAAACACAAACAAAGGGCCTGGGAGCAACACAGAATGCAATATAGCCTGAAAGTTTAAACAAAGGCATGACAATTAATAAACACAGTAACGAGAATACACAATGCACAGACAGAAGTGTAAATACACACTATCTAGACAATGGGAAACTTGGGCAGGGAAAGGGACAAGAACAAGACACAGGTGAACAGGAGAGCGGGGCGGGGCTAAGGCAGTGTATAACAGGGGCAGAGCTAAGGCTGGTTTAAGACGAAAATAACAACAAACTGGCCTGGCACACAGATACATGACAAAGGAATACAAAGGGATAGTCTGACAACAAGCTTGTTATTTAAAAAAAACAAAAACAACTTTTGTCTGTTTATCTGACTATCTATCTGTCTTCATACTAGAGCTGTGTAATTTGGTGGAAATACATGTCATAAACCTAAATCCTACAATAACATTACTAATGACATTGCACTCTTTCTTTTTTGTTCATTTCCATCTTTGTTTTTATCAGTATCCGCTTCCGGACGATGGAGGGCGACACCCACTACCCTTTGCAGCCTCTCAATGCTGTGAGTACTTCTTCCATTTTTACACTAGATGGCGCCTTGCAGTTATTTTTCTACCCAAAATTTTTTTCTGGACTGTTCTGCGTGCAATTCCCCTCCTTTCACTTCTCTGATGTTTAATTTAACAGGCAACTATTTTGGATGGGCCAACTCACAGAGTATGTAATTATTTCACCATTATGCTACAGGTGACCCTGTTGTTTCCTAACCCTAACCCAGGAGGAGCCCAGCACTGCACTATTCATTGTTCTCCCTGCACACCTGAATATTTCAAGTGTGGTGAAGGCTGGAAAGCATGAAACAGTGCCGCGCAGGGCTGGAAAAATGCATCCTTACCCTAATGGCTGATTCTTCCTCTCTTACCTTTGGCATACCCAGCTTATGTGCACATTCCCTGGCTCAGAAACTTTTCCCTAATCAATGGGATTTTCATGCACTTTAATTTAACTCGGTGTGGGTCAGTAAAATTTGATTTTAATAAGTAAAACCAGTGTAATCCCTCTAAAAACAGTGTTTGCTCTCCTACACGCTTACCACTTGCTGTTCTTTCACTCGGCCGGCCCGCCTGCAGGAACTATCCTGAAAGTTCATAAACTAAAAGAAATTTGTTCATTTTTGTACTTCATTTTCTTTTGCGTGAAGTTGTTTTAAAACCCCAGTAGAGGTAATTATTATCACACGTTTTTAAAATTATAATAACTTTGGTTCTACATGACATAGGAACCCCAAACAAAGCTCAGCATGATGTCTGACATTACGAGTATCAACACACACTGGTTGAACATATATATAAGAAGTTGTTTTACTGTATGACAATGATTAACCTTTAGTTATGCTCCAACATGGATCCATGCCTCTCGAATTGTAAGGTTAACTATTAACGTGAAAGTCTTTGCCTTGGAAGTACAAAGAGGTTCTATTTGCACTTGTGGTTAATAAGCCTCACCATGCAATTTTGGGCCATGGAAGAAAATATACATATAATGGGTGAATAAATTGGCCTTGTGGTTGTTTTTGAATGTTCAGCTCAGGTTTTTTGCATTTGGTATACAAGCAGTGTCTTTAAAATTGTACATGCTTTTGGATGACCTCCTGTAACAATCACGGCCAGGCTGAGGCATAAGCCTTGAGCTTTTTTCATGTAAAGCTCGCAGCATAGTGCTGTACATCAGGGTTGCTAGGCAGGCTGTAGTTTCCAGTCTAAAACTCTTCCAAATGCATAGAAAACCACCCTAAAGGACAACTATCCCAAAATCATATTACGTAATACAATATTTAAAGCATTGTGGCATAAGCAATGCACTTCTGGAGATATAAACTACTGAAAAATAAGATGGTCAAGTTCTCAGTCTTTTTAATTTTGTCACTAGTCTGAAGAACCAGGTTTTTATGTCATTTTTATGTCCCGGTCAACTCCAAGATGAAGAAAGTGCAGCTACATTCAATTAAAGAATAATAATATTTAAATTATTTGATTTGTATGAGCATCTTACTCAGAAAAGCTTGGAGGATCATACAAATGTTGAACTAATGAGAGACACAAATGTGCAGCATGGCTGTGTCCCAAATGACTCCCTGCTGCACTTAAAATACAGATTCCTGCTCATAAAAAGTGTGAAAAAGTGCTGCTGGAGATTTAGCCCTGTAAACAGAACTCCATAATGCAATATATAGGTGTGGAACCTAGAAATTACACAGAGCCCTGTAGAGGAAGTTAGGGAGCCATTTCAGATTCCGATGAACATATCATTAAGTGGTTAGATGTAAGAGAGGGAAAGGGACAATATCAGACTCAAGCTCATTACTGTTTTCCAAATATTAATATTTTGTTAATGCAACAGTCATATGATTCCCTGTAATCAGAAGGCTTAATAAATTACAGTAATAATGTACGAAAAGAGAGAAACATGGTCTTTTTTTACTTTAGTATATTCCTTGATACATCACACACATCTACGGCCAGTCAAAATATGCATGGTCAGTAATACCAAATGAACTGGTTAATCCATGTCTTTCCTTTGAGATTTTGGATCATGCCAGTTATCTTGGCAGTGGCCTCCTCATAACAGGAGGGAATAAAATATGCCAGCCATAATTTTGATGACTGATGGAATGTGGGAAGTAGCGTGATTGTAATCAGTATTTGTTACAACAAATAAATCATGACAAACCAGCCCAAATTTGTCCATGTCCAGTTCAGCCAGGTTGGTGCTCCATCTGGCAACTCTGGGGATATATGCACTTGCAGTCTGTGATTGTTTTACCATTTCTGTCTTACTCAGAGTTTAATGACACTCCAGAGGGTGGGAAACATTTTCTCTTTTGTCTATCTATTTGATCATCCCCACTGCCCATACAGGTGCACAAAAAAGTGGAGCTTATAATGGACAGTGAGTGTAGATATGCCTAATGTAGGTATGCTAGTTGTATTATCTGCTCACTTCATAGTGTAGGATTTCTTCTGAGGTGTCATCATGAAATCAGGGTTCAGGCATCAAAGAGTACACCTGATGTTAATGGAAAATTGAAAACTTTTCAGTGAATAATATCCATAATTTTATAAGCCTTATGTAAAACTTTGCTAATATTATATTTGTATTTTTTATTGTCCATTTAGCACAGATTAGCATGACTGGGTTTTATTTTTTTTGTGACTGCATATATCAGAAAACCTGTGCGGGGGGGAAATGAGAATTTTGGCTGTATACGGTGCATGAACCTGCTTCCTGAGCCACTTAAGTTATGTCATTCCCATCGCTGGTTGTGTCATACTGTGTACGTGTGTGCCTTTTTTGTGTTTTCAACCCTTATTGTATGCTGTTAATTTTTTTAATGATTTTAAATGTATGTTTGTTTTCTTCATATCCATGCGTGTTTGGTCGTGTTTGCTGTTCATTGTGACACATCATGTGAGCTTATGTGTTGCCTTAATATCTTAATGGATATTTCACTGTACTTTGTAAAAAAACAACATTTTGAATCGCCATGCACATATTAAAGACAAGGCAAGTTTAATTATATAGCACATTTTCATTCACAGGGGTCACGCAGCACACTTGAATACATAAAAGTGTAAAAAGTAAAGTAGGCAATAAAAAATAGAAATAAAGTCAGTAGATGAGAATTATAATCAGGCTTAAAACAAGTGAAAAGTAATGGGTGCAGCATAAAAGAAACTGCAAAATTTTGAGTTACACAGATAAAAATAGAGCCAACTGATTAGTTGATGGCAGAGGGGACGAAGGCAGATTTTAACTTCTTTTTAAATCTGGCAACAGATCTGATCTCTATGGGGAGCTGGTTCCAGCAGTGGGCAGAGTAATGACTAAATGTCATTCCACCATCTTTAGTTTCAGCTCTGGGCACTACTAGCTGACCAGATCCTGCAGAACTAGGGGACATTCCAGGCAGATATTCATCAAAAGATCCAGAAATAAACCTGCTACCGAAACCATTGTGGGATACAGATTTGAATTCAATTCTGTATCTGATTTGAAACGGATTGGAATAGTGTGTGCTATGTTTTCTTGATTTTTAATTGAACTCTAGCGTCAGTATTTTCCTTCTGTTTGGAGAAACTAAAGAGAGGAGCAAGGTTACGGGCAACCTTGCAGGATATAAAGACACATATGACTCACTCCAAATCTTGCTCTGACACTTACCTTAGCTATGAGGATTTAGGGATAGGTTTAATGTGGGAACTGAAGCGAAGACCCCCATGTTTAAATACAAGTGTTTTGATATACATTGTAGTTTTTATTGCCCTTGATTCAAGATGAGCACCATGCAACTGCCTTCCTGCTTTGTCTCCAAACAGAGCTATTTCCATTTTGCCTTCATATAAGCTGAAGGACATTTTGTTGCATCCAAACTGTATAGGTATGCTTGTACTTTGAAACATTTGGCCAAGAGGTAGCATGTTTGAACAAGAGGGGCCAAAAATGGATCCTTGTAGGACTCCTGTCAGCATGACTGCTTTCTCTGATTTGTAAAGGATGATAGAGATGGAATAACTCCTACCTTCTAAGTATGTCCTGAACTGTCTCAGCACTGTCTTTGAGAGTCTGACCCAATTTCCTAGTCTGTTTAGCAGTGTCTTATGATTGACAGTGTCAAAAGCTGTGCTATTATTTATCTAAATACAGGAAAATGGGTGGGAATTGTTTGTGGGAAAACATTGCAATGCCACAGAAAGAGCAGATGTGACCCTGATCATGATACTGTGCTCATCATAAACAATGAGTGAGATGTTCAGTGCAAGAAATAAGCATAAAGCTTTTTTGTGAGTTAATTATTTCTGACCCCACAGCACTGGATGATCTGGACAGTGCGGTGGACGATCGGGACAGTGACTACAGGAGTGAGACGAGCAACAGTCTTCCCCCACGCTACCACACCACAGCCCAGCCCAACTCCTCCCTACATCAATATCCCATGGGATCACGTTTCCAGAAACACATTGACTCCTGTGCAGATTCCATGCATAGTTTTGAGATGGACTATAGAGACCATCATGCAAACAGGTAGAGTCTGCTGTCACGCACAACTATAGTTTCATATATCACAGCAATTTTTCACATGCAACAGTCTCAGTATTCCCCTATGTAACACCAGAACGGAGGGGGCATGATTCTGAAATGTTGATTCTACAGCAGCAGCAAACTAGAGGCATTTGTGTCATTGTCTATTGCAGTCTTTAGAAAAACAGCTTTACTTAGCCAGCAGTCCTTTTGTTGCCTGTAAGATTGTCCCTTTGGCATTTTATTGCATAGTTTGGTTTGTTCACTCAAAGCCTCAGTGCAAGTGTACCACAGAGAAAAATGCCATTCCAGTTTCCGGCATTGTTGTACTTTTGTTCCTGTCATGGAATTGTCTAGTTCAAAGAGTCTGCATAGGGGGAAATTGATGGTTTTCCCCTTGTTTTAGGCTCTTTGTTATATGCTCTGTATAACAGTGACTTTGATGCTGTCTGATCACATATTAGTCCTTTCCATTTCTTTCTTCTAAATACCTATTGGTTTAGATCATTAAAATTGTGTCTTGTTTTTGAGTGGTTGATAAAGGGGTATACACACTCCTTCAGGTCAGGTGTTGCTTTTATGAATTTTCTGCTAATATATCTTACACCTTACATTACAATTTATTTCAATAAAAAAAAGTGCTTTCACAAAAGTCAGCATTATTGACAGCCTAGATGACCTATTGCTTGCAGTGCATCTTCTGTCTGTTATACTTTTATGTTGAATCATTTTTTTCTCTTTCTCTTTTCCCTTTTTTGGTTCCCCATTCCTCTTTTAATTTGTGGTTGATTTTATAGTAGAAATTTAAGTCAGAGAGGTGGGGTCAGAATCATTCCTGTTGATTCAGGTATGGGAGTTGAAGAGTGGGAGGCCAAATATAAAATCTGGGGAAAAAGCTCATTGGAGGACTTCCTTGATAAAGAAGATGGCTACCGCAATGAAGAAGAAGGCAGACAAAACAACAAAATGCTCCACATGGGAAGTTCTGGTCAGGACTCCACAGTCAGCCAGCTGCCTTTGAAAACAAAAGGGAAGTCCACAATGAACACTGCCTACCCAGAGGGCTATGACACCATTGACCGTAGACGCAAGAAAAAGATCAGAGATCCAGGAGGGCTTGTGAACATTCAGACAAAACACACCGAAGATGAATATTTCCCCCCTGATCTTGCTTTTCTCCGACAGAAAAGAGGTGAGCTTGTATTGCGTCAAGTAGCAGAAATGGAAGATGAGGATGAAAACATGATGCCATGCCTGAGGCCGTACAAAAATGGCTTACTGTACAAGACAAGAATGTGGGCCAAAAACAAGCTGGAAAACACATTAGAGAACTATGTAGCGTATCAAGAGGAAGAAGCAGAGAGACTGAAATCAAGGGTAGGCCTTGATTCTGAGGGCTCAGATGAGATGCAGAATTCATTGGGTTCTGAGGAGGAGTTGGAAGAAATTGCCTCTTTAGCTAAGGCATTCCATTCTGAAGATAGTTGGGGTTATGACCGCAACAGGTATGCTTTGTCTTATGCTGGCTACAATGAAAAACTTCAGGGTTATCGAGATAAGAAGAGTGCAAAAGGTAAAATTGGGGGGTGGGCACCAGAGACCATGCTGTCCCCTGTGGAAGAACCCAGTGATGAGTATGTTGACCCCATGGACGAACTTCAGTGCCTAGTAGAAACTGTGTCAGAATATCTAGCTGAAAAAGAAGAGGAGATCAGCAAATATGGTTCCTTGCCTAAATCTAGCAAATCGAGGCTGTCCTCCCAGGGTAGTGCAAGAACAGAGTCTACCGGCGATGAGCAGGGTGTCACTCCCAAGGAGACAAAAGATGAAACATCTTTGGAGGCCAAGGAAACCAGTTCATCAGAACAGGGAATGTCTGGGGTGAAGAATGCCATGAACTCGTTATTTAGCTCCTTTACTGATAAAGTTAGCCAAAGTTCAAGACAGACAAGATGTAGTTCTTTTGAACATTCAGAAACATCAGGAAATGTTACAGGTAGCTCTGGTTTGTCAAAGCTGTTCTCTTTCATGCCAGTCTCAAAATCTCCAAGCCCAACACCAGTAGCTGTGGTATCTCCAACACAAGAAGCTGATAGAAAGTTCCCGATGTCTTTTCAGCTTCCAGATGCACAATCACAAGAGATAAATCAACATGCCCATGTCAAGAGTCATAACCAGACACAAAATAATAGTGACATTGTGATTCAGAAACTAACTGAAAGTCAACCCCCCTCTTCTGCAAACTCGGGGTTGGGGAAAGTGAACCCTTTAAAGATATTCTCCCAGGAAAGTTCTGGTAAAGACACAAGCAAAAGTTTTTCAGAAGATGGATGTTTTGATCTGAAAAAGCAAGATGGGAGCCATAAGCAGCCACTGGAAAATCCCAAAGCTATGGGGGCTAATTTATGGGAAGGTAAACCGGGAAGAGGTTATGGGAGTGACACAGGAAAATCTATAAATGGTTTTATGGAGCAGCATAGTAAAATTGAACAAGTGGAAACCACATCTCAAAAACCAATGGATTCAGGATTTTTCAGTCCTTTCAAGAAATCATTTAGTTCACTGATCTCACCCGTACCTCCTATGCCTCCTCAACATCAGACGCAAACTGTTTTTCCAATTTTCAGATCAGCAGAGGATGTAAGTAAAGAAAATCCTGTGGACAACTCATTACTTGGAGGAAAAATCAAACTTCCTTTCCTTTCTTCTGACAATGTGTCTGCCCAACAGCCCCCTAAAGCAGACGGAGGAATATTATCTGGACTGCTAAAATTTGCCTCAGGTGATGAAAGCAGTGTAGTCAAAAACACACCACAAAATCCCACAAAGCCAGATCAAGCATGTCCAGCTAACAAGAGTTTTGCACACACTGCTTCCTCTTCAGCCTCTGACAATGCCAAATCTCTACCACAGAATGTTGTTAGCCTTCCTGAAACACAGCCTAAAGTAAATACAGAAACAGGCTGGTTTTCCAACCTATTTAAGACTGCATCAAATGAAAATGTGCCAGCTGCTGCTCCACAGGGCCAGGGGCCTGTGAACCAGAGTTCTCAGCCACCACTTGGATCAAATCAGAAAGTCACAAGAGGTGAACAACAAAACCTTGAAAGGACAGTTAACCAGCCAATGCAAAATTTGCAAGAAGCTCCAGGTCCAAGTAAAGCCTGTACTGTAGAAAACCAGCCTTCTGAGCCAGAATCTCAAGGTTTGTTTTCTAGCTTGTTTAGACGTACTTCTTCTGAAGAGACATCAGATGCTAAAGCAGGCCCACAACAAGGTTTGCTGTCTGGTATCATTAAATTGGCCTCTAGCAGTGATGTGTCTACAGGCACACAACCAAGTCAGATGCAACCAAAGAATAATCCAAGTCAACCAGTCATTTCTCAGCAGACTCCTCAGCAGCATCAGCCACATCCTCAACAAAATGCATCCAACCAACCTCAAACAGGAGGTCTCCTTTCTGGGCTTTTAAGGTTTTCCTCTGCTGAAAATGTATCTGCAGCATCAGGAGCAAATGCACCACATCAACAAAGAGTCCCCACACACAGTCAACAGTCTCACCAACCTGCAGCACCTCAGCAAGCATCTTCGCAACAAGGTCCTCCTCAACAAGGAGGTATTCTGTCTGGGCTTTTCAAATTTGCTTCCAGTGACAGTATCTCAAGTACTCCAGTTAATACACCTCAGCAGCAACAATTATCAGCTACTGGTCATTCTCCGCATCAGGTACCCAACCAAAATCCACAGCAACAAAATAACTCCCAGAAGTTGAGAATGTTGAGCAGTCACTCAGGTGCACAACAATCAAACACGGTACAGGGTTCTAGTCAAAATGCACCTCAGCAAGCAACAGCTCAGCAAGGTGGCCTTCTCTCTGGAATTTTCAAATTTGCTTCTCCAGATAATGTGTCTTCCTCTCAGTCTGCCTCAACTCAGCAAGCAGATGTCCCCACCTATCAAACCAATGAACACCATCCCAAATCTCAAAATGATTCAAGACAATGTTCTGTTGTAGAGAGAGAAACCAGAATCAGTGAAAAAAAGCCTCCCACAACACAACAGGATAGCCAGTCAGGAATATTGTCTGGTCTTTTTAGTAAGCTAAGAACCTCATCTGAAGAAGGGTCAGAGAGTAGTCACACTCCTGTTGAGCAGAAACAACCGCAACAGAGTTTACAAAAAGAGATTTCTTCTCAAAACATCCCATCACGTAGGCAATTGCCTCAAACACCATCTCCTGCTCAAGCTGTAATAAGAGACCAAAAGCCCACAGAACAGCGAGGTTTCATGTCTGGTCTTTTCAGTCAAACCTCAGTGGAAGTGCCTTCAACTAAACCAACAGGGGAACAACCTGTTCAGTATACTGATCACAGGGCAAGTTCTGCAAACTCCTCAAGCTTGACCTCTGGCCTTTTCAAAAAGAATGTGATTGAAACCACCTCTTGGGGAAGCATAGAAAATGATAAAGAAACAAAGCAAATTGGGGCATTTGATCATCTCGTGCCTAAACAAAAAGGAGTTGCCGTTAATCTGCCTGCGTACAGTGATGATAGTTTGGACCTGAGGACATCTGCAAGCTATTCAAGATCACAGCAAACTCACACAGCTTATGCCTCAAATAGCACTGGTCATTTACCTCAGATCTACAACTCCTCTCATCCAAGCAATTCAAGAACCATGTCCTACAGCACTGAAAATCTTAATTCATCATCTTTTAGGTTTCCTGGTCAAGAAGTAATGTCTCAGCCATATTTACGGCAGAGCTATCCCTCATTACAAAATGTAGCTGGACAATATGGCTTTGAAAATGACTCTTTATTGTATACTAAACATGGACTCAGTCCTAGTTATGAACACTCTTGGATCCAAGAATCTGTTCTTTGGCAACAACTAAATGACCAGACATTGGGCTATTTTCCAGAGGACTATGGACATTTACCAGGTGGAGATCCCCAGGAAAATTGTTCTCAAACTTTGAGCAACGTAAATGTAGTTGAACATCAGGAGTATTGTGCCACACAGCCCCCATCATCATACATGAACCAAGGACAGATTTATAACTCACAGGAGTACCCTAGGAATGTAGTCAGCAACTCAGTTATGCAGAAAATGTGGAGCAGCCATAATAGTTTGGATAGAGTCAGTAGCCATGGGTACAGTGTAGAAGAAGGAGGTGCTTTAAATCTGAGCAAAAAAGGAAATGGAAAATTTGGCAGGTGGCATTCTTTCAATGAAGAGAGTTGTTATAGTTTGAATAGTGTGGCATATCATGAAGGATATTACGAAGAGAATCCTCCAAGTTTGTCTTACTCTGCTAATGGAGAGTATATGTATAATGCCACATCTGATGCATACAGACAACCTGTAACTAATGAAAGCTATCCTGATTTAACCTCTTGTCCCAATGGCTGGAATTATTATTCTAACATTGATACAGAGGACCGTGACTACCTTGAAGAGTCAGAGTGGTACCAGCAGTGGCTCTCTCTTCTAGAACAGGGGATGTGGTGGCCAGCAGATGATAGAGATTGTGGCTACTTTGTCTACACTGATTATGAGTACATCTATGCACTACTCACAGATAGGTCTGGTCAGTATGTTTATGCTTGTGCACCAGAAGAAGAGTTATGGTTAAATGGACAGATGTCTGACCACTATCCTAGTGCCTGGCTCCATAATGAAATGGTTATGGTATGTGGTTTCAAAATTCCTCTATGCAATGAGAATGAACTACTCTGGCTTCCAGGACAAATTCAGAGTGAGGCTCAGCTCTTAAGTACACCCCTTGACCTGTCTGCCGCATATAGGCAGGGTAATGAAATAATGAATTTAAACTTGGAACGTTTTTCTCAAATGTTTGAACGCTCCATTCTTGCCCAAAAACAGCATGCTATGGATTTTTCATCATATAGATTAAATAAAGTCAAAGTGGATACAAGACAGCGACAACACAATGTTCTCTACCAGGATCCTCTTCTGGAAGCTGTTGAT
Source organism: Rhabdalestes septentrionalis (assembly GCA_037832545.1). NCBI lineage: Eukaryota > Metazoa > Chordata > Actinopteri > Characiformes > Alestidae > Rhabdalestes > Rhabdalestes septentrionalis. The sequence continues at coordinate 471,319 of JBBMFX010000033.1, read as the reverse complement.
CTTACGGTTAATGGAATTAATCGCAATCACTCAAACCTGAATAGGAAAGGGATGAAAGAACTCCTTTCTCAGAAAGTCTCAGTTTCCTCACCTCAAACAATAGACTCCTCAGCCGCAGGTGTTTACAATTGTTACCAGCCTCGTCAGAGACGTCGTTCATCCACTGGAGTACAAGTAAAGCACATAGATGACACTTCAGAGGAAGAATGGCGAAAGAGAGTTCAGCCCGGAGAGGCACAGCCCAATCGATCCATTACAAAGATATCATCTTTCTTGTCATCTATTGTAGGAAAAAGTCCAGAATCTCAAAAAAACATGACTGTCTTAGGAACATCTATAGCATCCAGACATTCTACATGTCCTGGTGTGACTCAAGGGAAAACTCACAGATCTCCTGTCAGTGAAGTGCAAAATGGCCAAACAACCAAAGGCATTCTGTCAACAGGGCTTGAGAGTTTGAAATCAAAGATCGTAAAAGAGGAAGTCTCTCCAGCTGTAACCCAATCAAAAAGTACACATCAGCAGACATTAAAAACTTCTAGAATCTTACCCCAAACTCCAACAGCATCCTCTGTAAGTGCTCAGAGTGCAACTCAAAAGCCTAAGCTAGCTCGACAAGCCACAATGTCTCAACAGTCTTCTGTGCCTTTCACATCATCCACTGCTGAAATTTCTACAAGCTCCACAAGTGAAACTTTTAAACCTACCCTTTCCCAAACTGAGCAGAGTGGTGAAAAACCTTCAGAGCAACCTCAAGGGGGCTTTCTCAGCTTTTTCAAAACTGCTGTAGGAATGGAGGAGCCAAAACAAGAGCCTGTGAAATCCTTTCAAACTACATCAAAACCACCACAGAAAAATGAACCTGTTCCTAGTGGAGTGAGGGGATCAAATACACAGAAGGAAAGCACAGGACTGTCCAGTCTTTTTGGCTCAGTAGGAGACTTTTTTAATGTGGAAAGTCCCTCTCCTCAACAACCACTGCAATCACAGAAGTCTGCTTCACAACATCAACCCTCTGCCAATGATTCAAATTATGCCAAACAAGACTTAAGCCACGCTCATCAAAAAGCAAAGTCTGAACATTCTTCGGATGTACCTAATGCATCACAGGCACCTCAGAGTCATTTGGCAAGTAAAAGTGAATCCCAGATATTTCCACCTAGTGCTAGTGAGGGATACATTTTAGGGAGGTCTCAAACCGCTCCACCTGCTGGGCAAACAAAACCAGAATCTGCCAACAAGCCAGCAACTGGATTGTTTGGCTTCTCAATTGGGGATATAATATCTGGACCCACAGTCACCAAAGAAGAAACTCCAGGGAAAGGGCTGTTGTCCATGTTCGGCAGTTCTGCTGCATCACCTCAAGCTGCATCTGCTTCTCAAGGTCAAGTGGAAGATGGATCAGGCAAAAGCATTTTGTCTTTCTTTGGTGGTTCCAGCACACAACAGAGCACACAGCCAACTACACCTTTAAATCAAACTACTCAAAGTGCTCCTCCAAAAGAGACTACAGGAATGGGTTTACTTTCTATGTTCAGTGGTCCCAGTACTCAACAGTCAAGTACACCCCAAACTGGATCCCCACATTCTGGGCCTCCTCCTACTCAAGAAACACCAGGCGCAAGTTTATTTTCTATGTTTGGTAGTTCTAGTTCCCAGCAGACCTCAGCACAAACCACTCAGCCACCACCTTCAGGGGCTGCACCTCGACAAGATCCTCCAGGGAAGGGGTTGCTTTCAATGTTTAGCAGTACAGAGCCAACCTCACAGCAGGCGGGATCCATTTTTGGTGGAATATTAGGTGCATCATCCACCACCAATGAGAGTCCAGCTAAAGGATTGTTTTCTATGTTTGGAGGTGCTAGCTCACAACCACCAGCCAATGTACCACCGAAAACCGGGCCAACACCAGGTACACAGATTCCTTCTACAGTTCCACCCAAAGAACAACAGGGGAGAGGCATTCTATCTATGTTTGGTGGTCCTAGCCCTCAAATGGCTTCATCACAACCTGATTCTTCAGGTGCAAGTAATCATCAAGAACCAGCCTCTCAAAAAGAGCCACCTACAAAAGGTTTGCTGTCATTATTTAGTGGTCCTAGTTCACAACCGACAGAGCCTCAGTCAACATCAATTCTTGGTGGATTTCTGTCAGGGTCAAATGCTAGTGAAGGACCAGCAAAGGGATTACTGTCGATGTTTGGTGGACAGAGCCCTGAACCAAATGCACAGACTTCCCCTCGGCCAAAAGAACAGCTTGACACCGCCGCTCAGAAAATACAGACCCCTGAATCAGTTTCCCCTCAAAATGAACCATCTAAAGAGCCTTTAGTGCCAGTAATTCCTATCCCACCTCAGGGCCAACAGAAAGAAGACACTCTTAATCATACCTTGCCAGATAAGAAAGAGTCTGGATTATCAAATAAAGACAGTACCACAGGTGAGCAGCAGATACCCAGTCAAACCTCTTCTGTTATCGGTGGAACACTTTCCAGTACATCTGAAACTCCAGGTAAAGGATTTCCATCAGTTAGTGGAACTAGCCCTGAGACACAACCTACACAAACATCTACTGCTGTTTCCTTAGCTGCTGAATCTACATCTGAGGGTTCAACTGCTAGCATAAGCTTCAAGGGTGATGTTCCACCAAAAGAAGGATCAACACCAAGTTTACAATCAAATTCTCAAGGAGCAGCTCCTCAGATTGGAACTCTATTCAGTGGAATTCTCTCTGGGGCTTCAGGACCAAAGGATAGCCCAGGCAAGTCTCTGTTTTCTGTGTTCTCAGGCCCTAGTGAACCTTCAGGTGCCGGAACAGGGGCTTCCAGTTCTAAAGAGCTGCCAGGAAAAAGCTTGTTTTCCATGTTTGGTGGGCCAAGTCCTCAACAGCCCTCAACAACTCCAACTACCTCAATACTCGGGGGTATTCTTCCTGGTGGCACAGCTGGCAAGGATGTTCCTGGAAAAGGCCTGCTTTCCATGTTTGGTGGTCCTGGTCCAACACCTAGTGCGACAGGCCCAACATCAAAACCATCGGAAACTGAAGGACTTTTTAATGTGTCCTCATTATTTTCTCGGGGGCCTGCTACAGAGGATAATAAATCTAAGACAGGAGGGTTTGGCTTCCTGAACATGTCATTTTTGGATGAAAAGAAACCTGAAGCACCCAAACCTCAAAGTGTGAGTCTGATACATCCTGCTGCTGAAGCAGATGTCAAATCAGGTGCATCAACTGATATCATTCCAGGTGATATAATTAAAAGAACTCAAGAAACAGTGGCACTACAAGCACAAGTAGATGTATCAAAACAAGTTCAGTCCACCTCTCATCCTCAGTGTCCAGACCCCACTGGAAATGACAAAGTGACTGTTAGTGAGAATACTGATGCAAAATGTACTGAATTAAACTTAAATAAATGTCCCACCACCGGAGAAGTAATTTGCGATATTCAGTCACACTCGGAGCAGCGTACAGAACAGGAACAACTACAAGATAAGAAACAAGATGATGTGACACAGTCAATAACAAGTGAAGGACAGGAGAAACCTCCTGAAGCTGAGAAGTCAGTCTTAGGCTCATCAGCTGAAGTGGTCTCTGGGTTCATGTCTAAAATGTTCTCTGCTACTGCTACACCATCTAAACCTTCCGGTGATCTTTTTTCTCAGACGCAGTCTTTATTTAAGTCTCAGCCTACATCAGGTTCCCAGACACAACAGAAAACTTCACTCTTTGGACTTCCAAGTAGTCTACCAACAGAGTCTTTGAAAAGTGACCTCTTTGGTATGTTCAAAACTCCTGAGGCATCTAATCAAGCAGAACCTATGCCAGCTCCTACGTCCACGAGTCAGTCTGCTGTGCAAGATGAAAAAATGACTAAAGATGCTGTGTCTCCAGGGAATGCAGAATTGCCCCAAAACAATCAAACCAAAACAGAATCAGAATCACTGACATTGGAAAAGTCTCCTCAAGACTCTGTTAATAGTTCAGCACCTGCAGTTGTGAACCCATCAGATGTTGGCCTATCTGCTGAGACTGTTAATAATGAAAAAATCATTGAAGGTGATGTGAAACATGAGAAACCCATTGTCATTGTTGGAGAACCTGAAGACACAATTGCAGATAAATCAGGACCTCCTACGGAGAGTAGTCCTAAGCCAGCCCAACAGCCTCAAACATCAGAACCACCTCAGTCCATGTTTGGCATGGCCGGTTTATCAGCTCAAACATTTGGTTTCATGCCGGGATCTGGAGATGCTGGAAAATCTTTTGGATCTTTGTTTGCTTCATCACCCAGCATACCAAAAGGCCTCCCCTCAATGCCACAATCAGAGGCTGGCGGACTACTTTCTGGCTTTAAGTCATTCTCAACAGGTCTGTTTCAAGAGGAGAAGTCAGCAGCATCAAAGAATGAACCAACAGCTTCTTTGTTTGGAGCAAAATTAAATTTTCCATGGCAAAAGGAGACCGCAGCGCCTCCCAAGCAGCAGACTCCCATTGTTGTTACAGCCCAGCCTAAGGCCCAGGACAATCATGTAAATAGTCTAGAAAGTGCATCTGGTACTAAAATAGAGCCTAGCCATTTGGTCTCAAAGGCAGAAATCCTTACTGACTGTGAAATACAACCTGAAAGCACGTCAGGCTCAGAGAAGAACTCTGAGACAGACGTCCAAAAAAATCAAAATACATGTCCAGTAGATGCCTTGGCAGAACCCCACATTAGTGTATCCACACCTGAAGTAGATCCTCCATTCCTAACAGAGCAGGAAAACCAGGTCCAGCCCCCACCCTCTACAGATCTCTCGTCAGGATTACAACAGGAAAACAAGGAGCTTTTGAGTGCAAAAAGGCTAGTAGCATCATAAATGGTCTCCAAAACAATTTATGATGAACTAACTTCAACCTTAGCATCGAAAAGACATATTAGACCTGTGATTATTTCACTCCACCCTTTTGGACATGTTTAGTGATTTTCCCCGTGTGTGTGTGTGTGTGTGTGTGTGTGTATGTGTTACTTATGTACTTAGATATTATTTCTATACTTTTGCATTCCCTGTGTTCTCTCTTTATAGTATTTTCCCTAAGTTCTAGCTTTTTTAGTGTTGATGGCAGAATTTTAATGAATACTTACCACAGGTTTATGGCTTATTGAAATTTTTTCTTCTCCACCCAAATCAGCCCGGCGGACAGTAGTCGTTTTGGATCTTCAGGGAACCTCAGTCAAGCCAGTTCTCCACTCAGTGAGGCTGGCCAGGAGAGTGTTCAGTGTTCAGAACTAGAGGAGTCCCATCACGCTTTCCACAGTACAGGCTATCGGCCTTCTACAAACGGGCACCACCCCACCAATGGACATACCTCCTGGGGCGAGGAGGAAGAAGGCTTGAAATCCTATCAGGAGACTGGAAACATTGTGACTATCAGCTTAAAGAAAGACAGTGTATCTCAGGTGGAAAAGCGGGCAGAGAAATCACAGAAGAGGTGTGTTTGTGCTTATGTAGTAAATTCTAGATTTTGAGAATTGCTTACAAAAACCCTTTTCCTAGAAAAGATTTTACAAATACGTTTAGATTTGTGGAGGCATATCCTTTGCATTGGAGAGACGTATTTAAATGCTTTTTTCATCTTTTGTATAAGAGGTTTACTATATTTCAGGTTTAATGTTTTAGTTTTGCTAAAGGTGATTGCATATATAACACATATATTTTCAGGGTTGAGTCTGGCCTTTTAAGCTAATTTTATACATTCGAATAAAGATCCTTCATAGGATCCTTAGTAAAAACCCTAAATTGTATAGTTTAGTTGTTATTATTGAATCTGTCAGAGATTACATACACTCAATATTTTTTACTATTGGGCTTATCTTATTATTTTATTTGGCTGTCACAGGTTACTTTGTATTACAGCAGACATATTTCACTTATGTGTGAAATTTAACAGAAAGTGCTGGTTTTAAGGGAGAATCTAATATCCACGCTTGGAACGCTCTGAATGAGAAAGCCTGCAGTTGTAGCTACAGACTTTTAGTCCAAACGAACTGGAGCTCACATGATCAACAGTTTGAAGATTGAGGGCAAAAATGGAATCACATGAACTCCCGATTGTTTGTAAGGAAAACCTGCAGCCACACTGGCCCGTTGTTGACACATCTCCTCTAAGGCATTAAGTGCATGCAGACAATTTCAATAATCTGAATGCAGATGACTTTTTCTGCATATCTGTTGTCATAGCAGACATAAACAGCCTATATCTGATTAAAGGTCTTATCTCTGACTGAGATCATTTATGACCCTTTAGTCTAATTATGACATTCGTATGGTTTTAAATACCTAAAACAATCATAATTTAGTTTTCCATTACCATTTTCAATAAGGTTCTAGGTCACTTTAAACGGTAATTTCGTGGAGCTTATTTCCCATGTAAGAATTGTGTGGTCTCATGAGTGAATGTTATGTTTTGAAGCTTTAATTGAACACCCATGTACCACATAAAATTCTTTTATTTTCAGTTTCTGGAGGGGACTGTCACTGTGGTTGATCTGTAAACTACAGAGAAGTCATCAGAAAACAATACTGAACTGTAACTTTCTGAATAATGACTACTCTCAACACTTGTATCCTCAGTCTGCAGGATGATGGACCAGCCCTGCCGTTCTCCCCATCCCGAGTGCGCTGGCTCAAGGCCATCAACAAAGTGAGAATTCAGCTTCAGGAGGTATAGTAGGGACCTCATTCCCTTCATTTCCTCTGTCTTTTCCTTCTCCAGCTTAACCTTCTTCACACAGCACACTTTTACCCTGCCCAATATTATCCCTGATACCAACGTCCTAACACTACCGTCCACTGACACCCAGCCAGTCTGCCAGGTAAGTACTAATCACACCCTCCTATCCGACTCTTATCACCACCAGTCTCAGATCGGTTGTGTTTCACCACATTACATGCTTTCATGGTTGTAAAATTATCTTGTTTTTATAAATTATTCCTCTTGGCAAAGAGCAGCTTTTAGGATTTGGCAGATTTATTAAAAACCATGTTAAAAGAAATCTTAATTAGGACTGAATGAAAACAACAACATTTAATTTGCTGAAGTAATTAGCAAATCATTTGTCAGATAACACATTTGTTCATAAGAGCAAAGCATTCAGTAATCTGTACCACTCAAACTGGTTTCCTCTCTTTTAGTAAGTAAAGTAAACCTTTTTAAGTTTACAATTAAATAATTCTTAGTAAAATATCAAGTAAGTGAAACATCAATTTGTTCTAAAATATTTTTTTATGTATTAAAAGTAGAAAAAACTGTTTTCAAAAACACTGCTATACAAAATAAAAAATATAACATTTGGAGAAACTATTTCATATTTTTCAGTGCATCAAGAATGGCCTAGGTGTCTAAATGTTGCATCTAAATGATGATGATAAACACATCTAAGTGATTATGTCTGAGTAAAGGTTGTTGCTACAATTTAGCATTGTTAAAGCAGTTAAACACATTAAGAAGAAAGAAATTACATTTATCAGAAATTTAATTAAAACTTAACAAAACCTAAATTAAAACCCCTTTTTAGAGAAAACCAAACCATTTTGATACATTGGGTGGCAAGATGAAGCAGCAAGATGGTCCCAGCATGTTCTCCCGGTGCTTACTGGGGGCACTGGTTTCCTCTCGCACTCCAAAATGAACTGGACTGGATATGTTAAATATGTAATCTAGGTGTGACTGTGTGTATGAGTGTCTGTCCTGTGATGGACTGGTGACCTGTCAAAGAGGTTTCTAGACCACTAAGTGCTGTGATGGGCTCCAGCATCCCCTGACCATGACCCTGTTTAGCATAAACAGTAACAAATGCATGATTGGCTAGATGATAATGCACTTTTCATCTCTTAAAACCAAATAACGGATGCAAGTTTTACCTCAGTCCTTTAAAGCCATTTTACCATATGGAGGAGTTGAAGGTTCCTACTGGTTCCTACTGATTCGGAAACATTATGAGGAAAGGAGAACTGAATATAAACTTTGTTTCTTTAATGAAAATGATCTGACAATCTGATGGTCTGGTTTGCTGATGGTGAATCAAGGATGCTGTCCAGATGATTCATTGCTGGATTATTGTAATGCTGTTTAAATCATATCTCATACACACACCCAGAAAACATGCAATGAGTGTTATGTGCTGTCTTGTGTAACTGAATCGTTGGTAAAAATGGAACTGCCTGTTGTGACTCTGAAGCTTCTGACCGGTGGAGATCAGTCAGTCTGAGAGTGTGATGGGTGTTCTGTTCTGCCAGACCTAAAGGACACTGGCCTGTTAATCTTCTGCTTGGTATCAGTCAGGTAGAGCTTGCTGAGATTCTGTGGACGCTGCCACTCTAGACCCCACAGCGCTAATCTGTAAAGGCCAAGGTCAGGCGCTCCTGAGATGCTGTCTAGCCATCACTGATAAAGTCTGGAGGACTAATTAAACAGGGGGCAAACAGGAGGCTGGAGACTGGTGTGTTTCTGTGTATGTATGTGTGTGTGTGTGTGTGTGTGTGTGTGTATGTGTGTGTGTGTTTGTGTGTGGTAATACACTTAAATGTCATCAGAGCTGTCCAATTTATACAAAATAGTTCTGAATTGCTTCTACTATCTTATTATTATTTTGCAAATGGATGGTTAAGCAAACAAATTGAAATGTTGTACTGGCATTAGCATTACATGCCATGTTTACATTTGTCTCATAAAAGCTGTGCACTCATTTTCACCCAAACTATATTCATGCTGAAGTCAGGTGTTAAGATGAGTACATGAAAAAAGAAATAAACATTAATTTAAGAACAACTATAATGTCATGATATAAATAATGTAAAATAACTCCTGTCTGAAAGAAACTGTTACTTGTCTATTGAATTATTTTGCTTTGCATGAGCTAGAAATTTGTTTTAAAAAGATATTTGAACGTGTGGTATAATGTGTACTTAGGGATGCAGTTTAGAGCTCAACATTCAGTTAAGGCAATAGATGTAAAAAAAAAATCTCTGCAAAAGTAGTAATTTCTGCTAGCACTCCTACTAACTTTCTAGTAGTATGTTTGTCCTGAGTTAATGATAGCACACATTAATGGTTATATGAAACTTGTTACAGGTTTGATATTTATTTTTATATTTTTTTCTCACAAAACTGTCCCTACTCATTACAGAATAATTAAGGTGGTAGTTAAGATAACATGTACGGCCCCCTCCTGATGACATTCAGTGATGGAGCACCCTTTTTAAAATAATTTTTAGTTCAGAAATTTTAACCATTTTGTATTTAACCAAGCATAATTATTTCATTCTACTCACCGGCTTATTTTTATTCCCAGAAAGCAATAGAGTACTTGTCTGCTCAGAGAAACGAATGTAGCCTAACATCTCAATTTAATTCTGCTGTGTTTTATGGGCACTTATTATTGTGTCACTGTTCCTTTCTTTTCCTTCCTCCTCTATTTATGGGCTCAGACCTTCTGCGGCAGCTTCATGTGGCTGAACATATTGCATGTTTTTTGATTCACTGGGGCTTAAATTAACCCCAAACTGTGACTGCAACGCTTAGCAAATGAGCTCGCAAATTAAATCCGGCCATAAACGATGAGCAGTTGTATAAGAATACTGCATGGAAAAAGTATGTGTGTGTGTGTGTGTGTGTGTGTGGGTGGTGGTTGGTGTATGGTGTAATAGTTGATTTCAGCACGCATTGCTATAAACAATTACGCTGTTAGCAATACTAAACTCAACAGATTAATTGAAATTGTGCGCTAAAATGTTCACAAAATTGCCGTTTTTAAGTGTGTCCCTTGTAGAATGTGAATTACCACTTTTAAATAAACTGACAAAACAGCTGTAACAACACACATAACCCACAATTCAGTTCATTTCAAAATTTTTAACTCACGATTCGGTTCGTATCACGATTCATTTGCGGTGGAGGAGAGGAAAAGTTCAGAGGCGCCATTTGGTTTGCAGACACCTTATCCTTACCACAAAATTATAAACCAATATTCGCTTAAATACCGCTTCCTTTCCATTCATACTGAGGACAAGGCTTTGGTGAACCGCACGAGAAGTCGAGTTGGGGGAGTCGACTCGTCTCTCTCAGTTCACCGCTGCCTTCAAACAAAAGAAACGCCATGCAAAGCTGCCCAGAGCCACAAAACTCCCTCAAAACACAATAAAAACAATTACCCAGAGACTCCAGCGCAGTTTTATCTCAACCCAGCCAGCTTATGGACAATTTTAAGCCCAGTGTCATAACTTACATGAATCTATTTAGCAAGTCCATGCTCTGTATGTTTGTAAACTTGTGGGAGGGCTCTTTGAAACCCTTAGACAGCTATTGGTTAAAGAAAAGAAATTGACTTGACAATCCTCCTATAATGGCGAAAAAACGTATGTTTCTGGACGGGAACTGTATATGGGAAAGAGATGGAAGGAGTGCGTCTTTGCCGCGATTCACCCTCCTCACACCACAACGCGGGTTCGTGGAAATGAGTGTCGCGATTCCGGTTTTGTATCGTATATCGTTACAGCCCTAACTCTTACAATGCTGTGTTGGGCATGTGACATTTGTGGGGATGCTGAAACGAAGCTTTCCATTACTATCAATCAGTTAATGTTAATTAGGTGCTTGTCTCCGCCTGCCCAGACTCGAGGCTCCATTATGGTGATTGCTGGCTGTTGGGGATGCGGCTGATCGAGTGGAGAGGGAGTGAAAACAGGTGTGGTTCCAGAGCAGCATAGGAATGTATAAATTTAGCGATGAAGGGTGTAAAGAGGCTCTCGAAACACAAGCCTGTTGCCTTAAAAGGTGCTAATAAAAGAAAGCTGAGTGTGAATTATTTCCTCTGTGCATTCTCTGTAGCTTCCACAGCTGAACACACCTTTTTAAGACACATGATGCTTTATGTACAGTGTTATATATACAAAGTGTGTGTGTGTGTGTGTGTGTGTGTGTGTGTGTGTGTGTGTGTGTGTGTGTGTGTGTGTGTGTGTGTGTGT
>JBBMFX010000033.1:411271-422947 GCA_037832545.1 Rhabdalestes septentrionalis | reverse complement strand
TTTGTGTGCAGGGATCTGTAGCGCTTGCCAGAGGGAAGGAGGTTGAAGAGAGTGTGTGCAGGGTGTGTGGGGTTTTTGATTATGTTCTCTGCCTGCTTCCTGGTCCTGCTTGTGTACAGGTCCTGGAGGGAGGGCAGGGGGATACCAATGATTTTTTCAGCTGTCCTAATGGTGCACTGAAGTCAGCGTTTGTCCTGTTTTGTGGCTGCTCCATACCACATGGTGATGTATGTGCAGAGGATGGATTCGATGGCAGCAGTGTAGAAGATGACCAAGAACCCTTGTGGTAGGTCAAGCGTCCGCAGTTGCCTTTGGAAGTACAAAGGGTTTATGGATAAAACTCGTACAGAAACATTCACATCCATTAAACGGCACGTACAGTGTATATTGTTATACATCAAAACCAGACAGTTACATTTGTTTGAAGTTTTTCAGATGTTTTCTTGCAATATTGTTTATTTTTTAGAAGTATGAGGGTGTGCCCAAACATCTGGCCTATATATGAGTAGTTGCCTACTAATAGTAGCTGAGATAAATATTTTTAAACAGTTTGCCTGTTTCTGCATAGTACAGCATCTGTTAAAACATGCATTGCACTTCACTCTGCATGTAGTCTGTCAGAATGACTGCTTGCGTTTTATATACATATATATATGGGAATTTAACGTGTTAATTAGATTATTTAATCACAGAAAAAAATTACGGGTTAATATGTTTAACGCAATTAACGCTTTAAGCCCTGCCACTAATCGGCAGACCAAAAATACGTTATATTCCCAAATCTCTGCTGCGTGAGCAGCCAGAGAGCGCGGTTCAGTTCACAGCATGCGAGTAAGCGTGTGAGATTTGGACGAAAAAAACGTCAAAATGGCGAATAAAAAGTCCTGTGTCTTGTGAGTGTTTTTTGCCGATTCAGACTCTGAAAGGGAATATTTGCCTTTTGGAAACGAGACTCACGGGTCTCCTACCTCTCCCGGCTCTCTCACCCACAGCCAAGAGACTCTTCTGGAGGTCTGGAGAGAGCTAATGCTAAAGCTACTAATGCTATGGCGCAGCTGCGCTCCAAATTAATTAGATTAATTAATCGCCACACCATGTAATTCATTACATCAAAAAATGTAATCGCTTGACAGCACTAATATATAGGGACAGATAAAGAGAGAGGTAGGAAATAAAGAATTAGAAAGAGAGAGAGACAGATATAAAGCACTTTCATCATCAACTACTAATTGCTTTCATTGGTCCTAATGGAGAATTTTCAGGGTTTATACTGTGTATCAGATGTTGCATGTCATTCTCACAGCTGTGCTCTGATTCAAAGCACCTGATTATCGGTGCAGTTGGGCTGGAAATTGTTCCGTCCAAACTGCAGTCCTCAGTTACGTGGGCTGATATAGATGAGCTTTGTGCTGGAGATGAACAAGGAGTGTGTGTGTGTGTGTGTGTGTGTGTGTGTGTGTGTGTGTGTGTGTGTGTTTGCCCTCATTATTTCCATGTGCTGACCTCCAGGTGACCTCTTGGATGTGTCACTGGTGAACACAGACATGTTTCTGGAGTGTGTGGATCATCTGCTCCACACGAAGGGGTTCATATTTCGCTCTCAAACACTCAAACAAGATCTGGTTCTGCAGAAACATCCTCTGGTCCCAACAGCCTGCAGCTCTGGTAAACCAATGACATTCTGCTGTTTTCCTTCACTCTCTGTTTTTGTCACTTTTGTGACATTCTTCTGTTTTGCTCTTCAGTGACGTGATTTCATATCGTCATTTGTTTTTTTTGCAACTGTTTTCCAACCTCGTTTCATCCTTTTGAATTACACAAGCTGCATTTGTTACCATGCCTTTAAGGTTGATGTTTAAATGAACTCTGTTCTGATTGGCTGAGTTTCATTAAAACGTATTCTAGGCTGAAACATTCATGGCTTCCATATGAATTGGTGGGGCTACACTAAATCTATTGTAATGTAATTATCTAATTAAATAATTACCTACGTTGCTTCTGGTGTGATTAATTACATTAAAATACAATTCACTCTCAGTAATTGTTTGGTTCATTGTCTTCACATGCCAAGTACTTAAATATACAAGAAGCCTAGAAAAAGGAGTTCCAACCTCTCAGCATTCAGCACCACCAGTATACTGATCACCACCTGAACATCTGGAATCATCTGCACCTGTTTCTTCACTGGTTCAGGACTTCAGTTAGATACTCTTTTTTTTAAATTAGAATGATTCATACGTAGGTCACTGTGTGTCTTAACAAACCAAAATATTTCCTCTGAAACTGATCAGGCTCAGGGACTGGACTGAAAATGAGAACTTTCAGGAAGCCTGGAGAACTGTTCTTCAAGACCACATTGAAAATACAAGAATATCTGAATCTTTTGGGGTGGCTCAAGACTTTTGTACAGTACTGTAAATACATACACAGCTGCAGCATGTCTTTGTTCTTGTAGTTGATTAAGCTGAGTGTTAACTAGCGGGTAGAGACAGTAAGACAGCCACTTGTGACCCCAGAGACCTGTGTCTGATACTGTTGACACCTTTAGACTCTCAGCAAGCTCAAACAGCCTGCAGCTCTAGGGACTGTCTGTCTGGTGTGGACCTGCTTGACCTCTTCTGGGTTTAGAGTTTCACTAGGCCGCGGGTGAATTCTCCAATTGCCGGTGTGGGTTTGATGACAGTCCTGCGCAAGCAGTGGAAAATATCCAACCCCTGAGTGCACTACTCAGCACCACACAGTCATAGGACAGAGCACGCCCACTTGTAAATATGACATTAAATCTGACCTTTTAGATACTTTCAGCATTTACTGATTAACAGAATTTACAATATCAATTTGTAAAATTACAAAAAAAAATGAAAAAATTGGGGTATTTCTGTTTTTGTTCTTTGTGGGTCTGTTTTTGTTGCACCATGTCAAACACCTGGTCTGTGGCCAGCAGAGGCCGCCCTGTCCTGTTTTGACTTTTAGTTTGCCCTTGTGTATGTTTACCGGTTTCAGCTTCCAGGTGATTGATCTAAGCTACCCGGTGTTAAATGTCAAGTGATTGTACCCATTGGTCTCATGTCCCAGTCATGTCTGTATTTAATTTCCTCTGGGTTGTAACATAGGGTTGGTCCACTTTCTGCTAGCTCTTTTATTCGGTCTGCCATCTCTTGTATGTCGCCTAACTGTCTTGAATGTGTTGTTTGCTCCAGCTTCAGTGTTTTGGTTTGCTTTGTGTTTCGGCCCTCATGCCTATTAGTGTTAAAATAAAGTTCTGAGCTATGGAAAGCCGCACCTGCGCCTCCCTCTCTCCCTGGAGCCATGACTACCTGACACACCATGTTTTTCGAGGATCATTGTTTCATTTCACTGTGTACTGTGTGAGTATGTTTGACATGACCATTTAAAGCAACTGAATTTCCCTCTTTTTTTCTAAATTAGAACTGTTCAATTGAATTTGTTTTAAAATGTACCATTTACTCTTTGGAAGCCAAGCTGCACGCAGCCTGTGTTTATCTCACTGCCACTAAAAGTCACACAGTGAGTTTACATACTGTATATATGGTATTTAACTTATAGCAGTTTAGCTCCTTCCATTCAGTAGAGAGATAGAATGGCTTTTTTATTAGGGCACAATACAAGTCAGCCAATCAGAATTGAGGATGATTTCATATATCAGTTTTAAAGTAACAAACAGTAACAGACAGTAACAAACACTTTATTTTCAGTGGATAAACACTTTTCCACTGGCACAAGGAACTTTATTGCACCAAGAACAAACATTTTTCCATTACAAATTTTTTTTACCCGTACTCAAACCAAACCCAGGCTGCTCGACAGTAGGGCCAAAAGGGGCCACAGCCGGACTGGCAGTTTCACTATTTTCTGCTCGGTCAAAATGTCATCAGCATAGAAATAGGCCATTGTTTATTACTGTCATCACACAAAAAAACAACAACAATGAGATATGATCTGGAAAGCTGATGAGGTACAAACACTACTGTCCGTTTGGGCTGAAGATAAATTCCAGTGAGAGTTTTCTATAACACCAACAATGCACTGGAAGATACACTGGAAAATCTAAACGTGATACAACTTCTGTGCCGTAATAGTACAGTTTAGGTACAGTACAGTTCCTGTAGACCTGTGGAAAATGCCTCTGGTTTTGGATGACTGTGGCATGACAGCTGAATTGAATTTGATCTGTTCTGTAAAACGTCATCCATCCAACCTAATGACTGAGCATATTTTGTTGGTGGAGGCAAAAATCAATGAGCAGAGCATGCAAGCTGCTGTGTGGAGATGTGGAAGTGTTGGGTGTATAGTGTTGTAAAGGGTTCTGAAGGGCTGAAATGGGCTGTAAGGTGTGTGAGTGGTTGCTGTTGTTGAACTCGTGCAGGCTGTGAGCGGCGCTGCGATCTGGGTGTGGCTCTCAGCACCCAGCAAGAGTTGATCAAAGCTGCGCTGCTCCACCAGAGAGATTTATACAGGATTATGGATTAGAGAGAGAGAGATGGAGGGAGGGAGAACAGGAGAGAGAGAGGGGGAGAGCAACAGAGGAAGAAAAGAGAAAGAAAGGAGAAAGAAAATAAAAAATGTAAGGGAATTACAGAATAGAGAGAGAGATGAGAGAGACAGAGTAGTGATAGAGGAATAGAGAGGGAGGGAGGGAGAGAAAGAAGAGAGGAGGAGACAGTGAAGAGAGAGAGGTAGAAAGAAAATGAGAGAGGCAGCAAAGAGACAGAGACAAACAGATTATTAGAGAGAGTGGCAGAGAGAGAGTGACAGAGGGAGGAGGACAAGAGGGAGAGAAAGAGGAGAGGGAGAGAGAGAAAAGGGAGATAGGACAAAGAAAACAAGAGAAGAAACAAAGAGATCAACAGAGAGAGGAAATGGAGTAACAGAGGGGGGAGTGAAATAGAATTAGAGAAAATGGAACGAGAGGCAGTAGATGGGTGTGAATGATGTGAGTATATCTGCACTGAAATGAAGAAGAAAATTCCGAACAGCTGAATTAAACGAGCGAAAGCTCAGAGGGATGAAAAGAGAGTTTCAATGCTCTGAAGCATCATATTTATTTCCTGTTTCCTGCATGATCAAAAATCCCAGTGCTGACTGTGTTTGTTACTGATGATGCATCTTCTTCAGATCTTGCCAAAGTGCTGACAGAGTCAGGATACCTTTCTCTTTGTGTTTTCGGGGCTTCGCTACAATCAGCAGGTTTAAACTGTGACTCCACAGCTGATGTTCATCACTGAGAGAGAGCTCTGCTCACTCGAAAAAACTCAAACATCACACCACTTATACATATTTCATTCAACCTAAAAGGGGAACATATTGTGAAGAGCTGTTGAAATGTTCAACTCCTGTAAATGTACATTAAATATTATTTATAAATTATATACTGAGTTTATTAGTGCTGGGCAAGTTGACGCATTCTAAACAGGTTAATACCTAACAAACTAGATAAAACGTGAATGCCCTGTAGTGGCAAGTAGCTTTTTAAATATTCAGGTTTTTTTAAATTACTGTTTTAGTTTTACAGAAATATTTTAAACCTTTTGCAAACCAAATGTTTGTGCACTTTTGCTATATAGCAGTTTTCAGGAACTCACGATGACAACATTAAAATGCTACCCCCTGTCACAGGATTATACGTATTGGAGTTTTATCCATCATATACCTCTTCAGCCTACTGCAATTTGTGTTTTAGCCTGGATTGCTTTTTGAAAAGATCATCCAATCAAAACAGGGCTCATTTGCATATGTCAGTCTTAATCGAATGCTTTAAGACTTCAGTTTAACTTCTAAAAGCCTGATAAGGAGATGTCACTGAATATTAGAGAAAAAAAATCAGATAATGGCTAACTTTTTAACTGTGGTTTAATGTGTTTAACTCTAAATGAATAGTGAACAAAAGCAATGTGATACAAACATGACTGTGTTAAAGTTTATTTATGCATATTTTGTCCAACACACACTCTTTTAAGCAATACGGTGTTGTCATAAATGAACGCTAAATGAGAAATGAGTTTCACAGAAATGACCAACGTCAGTCATTAAAGAGTCAGCAGGCAACCTGCAGCCTTGCTGTGCAGATCTGTTCTGATCTGTTTGTCTGATAACCACCGAGGTTTGACTCATTTTGGGTTTTTTGTTGTTTTTTTTGCTGTTACACTCCCACATCATGGCTACATGCTCTACTTTCCAGAACACAATTACTATAGAATGTGTGCAAACATGAAAACAAACTTCCTCAGATGACCCCCATTGAAAAAAATGGCAATTAAAAATGTCAGTCTTTGTCCTGTTTTCACTGAGGCGAATGCTGAAATGGTGCCCGTGTGGTTGGTGTACGTGATAAGTCAAGGTATGCTGACTAAAGGAAAGAGGTTTCCGAAAGCAGAAAAAACGCGAGGTGCACTGCGTGGCCTCTTTTTTCTAGGGGATTCACGCAGCATCCTTTTGAACATTGCTTCTGGTTGCAGATTTTCTTTCAAAAGCATCATAAATAGTGTGCATCACTCAGCCTGTATTAAGTGAACTCGTTTATCAATGTGCATTATGAATTGAAAGCAGGACACATTGTTGAAATTCCACGTTATATTGTTTAATGATGAAAACACTGCACTGTCATAAACCTTTTTTGAAGTGAATTTTGGTACAACATCTATTATAAATGTAAGCACTATTTTAAACAATCTTTCAGAATGTGATTAGGAATGGGCATGAGTTTAGAGACATGGGCCTCAGAACAGCCTCATCACCCAGTGAGATCACAGAATTTTCTCAGTGCGATGGAACCAGGCCTATTTAGACCTTCTGGTTGACTATATTCTTTTTATCAGTTCCGTTTTCACCTTAGATAAATGAAATATCATGACATAGTATGTATCGTGAAAATATCATGGCTGTGGCGTTGTATTTTGCCAAAGTATGCAGAAGTGGGTCCCCTTTGGCACCCCTGATCAAATTGCATCCTTCGTTAATTTCTTCTTGCAGTGAGCATACTTTTGCATGCTTTAATGCACAGAGAATTTTTCTTTGTTGAATTTAAAATACTGGAAAAAAAAAAAGAATAAAAAATATGAACAAATAATACAAAAATGAATCTGTAAATAATGTGTCGCAGTGGTCCTTGGATTGGCTCTTTCTGGGTGGAGTCTGAATGTTCTCCCCTTGTCTGTGTGGGCTTCAGTTTCTGGATACTTCCTACAGTCCAAAATACGCCTGAGAGGTTTAATAACAAGAACATTAAAGAAATACTTACAACTGATGTAACTGATTGGTTTTGAAGTGTTACAATAAACAATGTAAGTGCAGTTTATGTATGAATTTCATCCAAATAAATCCCCTCGTGTTTATCACAGCAGCACAGATTCACCACATCCTTCCCAGCAGTTTTTGGAAATAAGGTGTATACAAAACCTCCCAGCACTTTTTCAAGCATGCAGTACAAATGACATCCATTAGTATTCAAAACCTAAAGGGAAGAAAATGCACACCTGTTTCACTTTGTTCCTTTTATTTAATTACATTGTTGTCTCTGACAGAGTGTTTGCTGTTCTCTGTTGTTCTCTGAAGTGAGCTGAGGGATCCTGCATTACTTTACTGTGCTGCTCGCAGAGCTCAGGCTTGGATGTTCCTTCCTGAGATTTTCTGATCTGTATCTGTCTGACCCAGAGTATATCCCACACAAACACTGCAGATGGTTCTCTAACACACTTGCTCTGTGGAAGACCTGCTTTATAGAAAACGTATTTGAACCGAAGATTCATTCTGGCTCTTGAGTGAAGGCTCAGATAAGAAAAAGTGGAAACCGGTGCATTTTTAGAGGAAATTCTCTATTTAGAACCCATTTCATGACTCACTCAGTCAACGTCAGTATTTACTGCTGCCTTTTGTATCATCTTGCATCTGACGAAGGAAAAACATTTGAGTCATAATTTGATTCTTATGTTCAGTTTGAGCCTTTTTGTGTTGCTTTCTTCATAGTTCAGAGTTTTTACAGCTCTGTCACATGTACAAAATTCTTAGACTCCCATGAGAACAATTTATGAGATTCATCCAAATAAATCCCCTCATCTTTACCACAGCATCACAGATTCACCACACCTTTTCCAGCAGTTTTTGGAAATAACGTGGGAACAAACCCTCCCAGCACCAAGTATTCAATTCAAAATACATCCATAATCACTCAGAACCCAAAGACAAGAAAATGCACACCTGTTTAACTTTTTTCATTTTCTATACCATCATTGTTCCTGACAGGGTGTTTGCTGTTCTCTGTTGTTCTCTGAAGCAAGTGGAGCTTTTTTGTGAGCATTGAGGATCTTTCTGCAGCAAAACCTAACATTTGAAAAATAATTATTTTCTTTGCTTTATTGGGAGCTGGTCAAAAGAACACAGGTTTTGGTCCAGACTGGCCTCCAGCCATTGCCTGGACATGTGAAATTCCATCAGTAGCTTCTGATCTATTCTAATAAAAGACTAATGGAGCAGAACCAGGTCTTTGATGAGAACTACAAGCAGTAATGGGTTTCCATGAGGAGGCAAAATGCACTGTAGACCCAGGAACATTTTTTTAATATAGATTTGCATGGCTCTAAAATTGAGTTTGACCAAGCAAAGTTTGATGTAGCAAGATGTGAATTAAAAACAGGATGGAAATAAAATGGTTGAAAACACACTCAGGCTATCTGAGAATATTCTAGGATTGGACCCCTTGATTCGTAGCCCTGTCCAACAGGTAGAACTAAACACAACAAGCCAATTTTGACAATTGCCAATTTTGAATTCCCTGTATTTGTGATGTCACAAAAGCTAACATTTTTACACATGTCAATCTAGCAGCTTAGTTTAGCCCCACCCACTCATGATAGTTATAAGAAGTGTTTCAGTCCAGGCTTTTTGGAATGGGGTATATTACATTAAAGTGTGCATTCCAAAACAGCCTGGACTGAGACACTTTATATAAGTGTAGAATACAGAACCTTTAATAGATTTTTCTTGTTACTGGTAGAAGCGTTACACTGGAAATGCTGGTGTGATTAGTAAACTGAACAGAAGGAGGGCAGATTTACAACACCTAACACAATTAATTAATAGTTTTGTCTGTGGAAAGTCCCACTCTAGTTCATGTTGCTCTTTATTTCTTGTTGTGGAACAGCTTGAAATATTAGTAGTGTTTCGATCTGATACTCAATATCTGTCGAATACGGGCCAGAGTCCCTATATTGGATCTTGGAAAAAGCTGGAATGACCACAAAAACACTGAAGTAAGAACTCAAGCGCCACACAGATGAGGACACGAGTAACACAGATGAGCAGCATAGTCCATAGTGCAATTAAAATACAGACTCCTGCATACAAACACTGTAAAACGTTGAACAAAGAGCTGCTGACGATTCAGCCATGTGTGCAAAACTTCCAAATGGACACACTGGGCTCACTGCAAGTGTAGAAACTGGAATTGTATGACTTACTTTGGGCCCTCTAGAGGAAATAGGGAGCATTTCAGATTCAGACATGTATTTAAACCATTAGAATAAGAGCACATATCCATGCCAGAAGTGCAACCAACGATAAACTGTCATCATACGGCAAAACAGCTTATACGGAAGTTTCCCGGGTTTGTGTTGATGCTTGAGATATAAGACATTTTTTGTTTGATGTTCCTGTGTCATGTAGGATCAAAGTTATTATAAAGTTAAAACATGTAATAATAAAAACCGCCACTGGGGTCTTTAAAAAAGCATCTCATGCAAATTCCCATAAAAACAAAAAATGCCCAGATCTCTCTCTTATTTTAGGAACAATCACAAAAAAACAGAAAGAAACACACTTTGAACCCGGGACCACTTCCAGGATAGTCTCGGAAAACAACATAGTGGCTGCGCACCAAGCTAAAGAGCAGCAAATGTTGAGTGTGTGGTAGAGCAAACCTTTGGATAGGTATCGTGGCCTGAATTGATTCAAGGGAGGAGGTTACCTTCACACACTATGGGAAAAACCACACTGAACCGAACCTCTTCTTCTACTAACACACTAAACTAACCCTAACCCACACCTGTCATTGTAAACATCTGTTATTTATTATTTACTGGTATTATTTGCACATTAATTATTTATTCTTGTTTCACCTCTGTATTTTGCACAATTATTGTCTGTACTGCTAGAGTACAGCATCTGTATTTTATTTGTTCTACACTAGAAGTTGTCATTTTGTTTTGTTGATTTTGTTTGTTTTTCCTGCTCTCTCTCTTGCTCTCTTTTTACTCTGCGTATTTTTATTACTCTGCATTAATGTAGTCTTGTGGGAGTTTCTGATTTTGCTCTTGGGTTGCACCATGTTCCTAGCTGAACGTTGTTGTCCTGGAGGAAATCTGTGGTCGTGGCGGATTGTTTTGGTCCTGGTGGATCTTTGTGGCCCTGGGTGACGTTGTGCTCCTGGAGGAGGATTTTTGTGCTGGAGGAGCATTGGAGGAACACTGTGGTCCTGGAGGATTGTTGTGGTCTTGAAGGGATGTTGTTTGATTTCACAGTGTATGTGTGCATATGCACATTTTAGGTTTGAGCTGACTCTAAAAAATGCATGTGTGAAGGAGATGTTTGTCTTGGTTTGTAGAATCGAATAGTGAACTCCAAATCTGGAGTCGAGCCCACAGTTTTCGGCCTTCGCAGGAGTTTGGATGCCCCTTTATCAAATACAGCATGATTCTCCTGCTTAGACCCTCCAGCCACCGCAGGAGTGGGGTGGGGTTAGAGGAGTGCTCTGCCATTGCAGGGGATTTTCATTTTTCTGGGCGAATAGAGGGAGTCGATGCAAGTGCTGCTTCAGATGCAGGAGCAGTTGGCACGGAAACAGCGAATTACACCAATATCCATCCCCCAGCCTGCTGTCATCCACTATTCACCCTCCTATTCTCTCTCCTCTCTCTCTTGCTCTCTCGCTCCCTCACATGCTCTTTCAGCCATCAATGAAATCACAACCATGGAGAGAGGAACAGCAGGGCCGCCGCACATCTGTAAACACACACACACACACACACACACACAGTCCTCCATCTTCCCTCTACTCCCATTTCACCTTATTATTTTTCAAATCCACACTGGCTTGTGTTTTTTTCTCGCAGCGTCTTCCAGTACCACCTTTCTTTTATTATTTCTCTCTCTCCTTCTCTCTCTCTCTCCTTTTTCACTCTCTATGTTTTTCTCATGGTTTAATCCTGACTGTTTCCCCCTCCTTTTCTTCTTTCTATCCCCTGCCTGACTCCTCCCTCACTTTCTCTCCCACACGCCCTCTCTCCCTCTCGCTCCCTCTCTCTCTCTCTGACACTCTCAAACACACAAACACACATTCACACACACACACACACACACACACAGAACCACGCACGCGCACACACTCACACACACACGCCCTCCTCCTCCCCCCATCGCTGCAGTGTCTCTTAACTGCCTTGGAGCTACAAGAGGAAATAGAACAGCGACAGAAACAGGAGGCGGACAAAAAAAAGACGGAAAGCGAAGAGTGGTTTGTGAATGAGTGAGTGAGTGTATGTGCGTGTGTGTGTGAGAGAGAGAGAGGAGAGAGAGAGAGGGGGAGAGAGAGAGATAGAGAGAGAGAGAGAGAGAGAGAGAGAGAGAGAGAGAGAGAGAGAGGGGGACAGATATGAGGATGTTGGA
>JBBMFX010000033.1:382537-402065 GCA_037832545.1 Rhabdalestes septentrionalis | reverse complement strand
CGACTAATGAAAATGTATTCGACCAAGCCCTCTTCATATCGACTAACGTTTAGTCGACTATTTGGGGGCAGCCCTAGATACAAGGAAATAAAGGAGTTCCAACCACTCAGTATTCAGCACTACCAGTATATTGATCACCGCCTGATTATCTGGAATCATCTGCATCTGTTTCTTCACTGGTCCAAGACTTCAGTTAGATGTGCTTAGTATGATTTCATGATTCATACTTTGTGTCCTACAAACAAAAACATTCCTCTGAAACTGAACTGGACTGAAAATGAGAGTCTTTGAAAGTCCTTCAGGAAGCCTGGACAACGGTTTCTCCAGACCACATTAAAAATACAATTCTGGATCTTTGGCAGCCAAATATGAAGAAATGGCTTCACATTTTGCTGCCAAAAACTTTAAGATAAAATAAAAACTGGACAGGGCAGTTTGTGGATTAACATAAAACACTTTAAAAGCTGGGTGCACAAAAGATGTGGGGTAAAGGATGTAACCGTACTTCACAAACAGAACCAAGGTTGTGCTGTTCTCTGGGCAGGGAGCCACAGTAATAGGGCATCCGTCAGGTGTGTAGGTATATAATGTGCTGGAAATTATGGCTGTGTTTTGTGTGTCTCCCAGGCAGTGGCTGCTGGACGCTCTAAGAGAGAACGAACCAAGTGCCTGCTTCATTTTCCTGGTTGGCACAAAGAGAGACCTCCTGGTGAGGATGAGCTCCTTAGTTTCACACAAACACACACTCACACACACACGTCAGTGTCTTTTGTTTCACATAAACACACACATTCAGATGAGCCTTGTGTAAAAGTTTGTGCACCCCTTGGTTAGGAAAAGGGAACACATTGTTACACATTTGAATTATTATTTATTTACTTTATTTGACAAATTTGGAATTGAACATATATTTTTTAGGTTCACGGGTACCCAGAGCCTATCACGAGGCAAGGAC
This sequence comes from Rhabdalestes septentrionalis, assembly GCA_037832545.1. Classification (NCBI taxonomy): domain Eukaryota; kingdom Metazoa; phylum Chordata; class Actinopteri; order Characiformes; family Alestidae; genus Rhabdalestes; species Rhabdalestes septentrionalis. Next base: position 401,110 of record JBBMFX010000033.1, on the reverse strand, counting down.
TCACTCTGGGCTAGGGCACTAGCCCACCGTGGGGGGAATTTATTGATGCTTTTCCACTGCCTGGTACTGGCTCGGCACGGTTTGGTACGGTTTGGCTCGGCTCGGCTCTACTCGGTTGGTTTTCCACTGCCTGGTACTGGCACGGCACGGTTCGGCTCTACTCCCTTTTTTTGCTTTTCCATTTCCAAATCTGGTACCTGGTACCCGGTACCCGGAACTATTTTTGGTACCACCTTGGTTGAGGTGCCAACCGTGCTGAACCGATACTATATGATGACGTGTACATATTGGACGTTACTGATTGGTGGTTGCTGTCGTTGCGTCACATTGTTTTTTTCTCAGCAGTCCACTGCCGTGGGTCTTAAAGCATCGTCTAGTAAGACAACTGTTTCATTTTGTGGCAAACAACCACAAACCAAGGATAAGAAATAAAAACCCTCTGATTTTAATCCATTATGACGAGTTATGTCAGTTTTTTATCTCAGTTCCACTCGAGCTGCATCTCGGTCACTACGCAACCAGTTGTAGTGGAAACTTTTAACAGGTACCAGTCAGTGGAAAACAACCCACAAGAACAGTGCCCGGTTCCGAGTACCAGAAATAGAAAAGCAAAACAAGCGAGCCAAGCCGAACTGTGCCGAGCCGGTACGAGGCAGTGGAAAAGCACCACAGCATAACATATTAATAAAAGAACATGAAATAAGACATAAGACATGTTTTATTTTTTTACAGTATGTTTAACACAAAAAAGAAGTGACAGAAATTTGCCTTATTTGTGCATATTCCCTTCAAAGATATTGCTAATAATACCTACCACTTCATGATTAAAGTTTCCAAACCTAAACTTAGGTGGCCTGACAGGAAAACTTTATATTGTTTTGCTGTACAGATTCAAGATTTATTTGTCAAAAACTTGGTTATACATGTATACACATATATATATACATGTAGATAAATGGACAGTCAAAGTTTATAACAAGTAATGAAATTTACATTTAAATTTGTAGTATTATTTGTAATAAATACTGTTAACTGAACTGATACTTTAAGGTAATGAAATATAAAATGCAGGAATTTATAGAAAGTGTCATTTAGAGAATGTGTTATTAATTAAGTCTCCAGAAGAATGCCAGCGCACAGAGAGGGATGCAGTAAAGATGGCGTTGGAGATGAATGCTGAGTTCTGGTCTGTCTCATCCAAAACAGGTACTCAAATTCATATGACTCAGGATTTTAGAACATTCATTTATATACAAGGATTCCAAATAAAATAAGAAAATAAAAACAGTATCCATTTTGGTTCCCAGCTTTGGGTTAATTTAGCTTCAAAGTGAGGAAAACATATTTGAATTGAAATATTATAAATGTAGAAAGATTGGCTTTTCTGAGCGGTTTCTGAGTTTTGTGACAGTTATGGTAAATTTGGTCATTATATCACAGGACAGAACGTGCAGGATTTCTTCTTTCGTGTGGCTGCTCTTGCCTTTGAGGATGCCATCCTGCAGGACATTGAACTGGGGACCAACACTGCACAGATAGGAGATGGAGGGATTCTCAGTAAGTGATTATTCAACTTAGATAATGGGACTGGAAGCCTGAATTGGAGAAAGATTAGAAACTCAGAAGTGATAGTTTGGCTGGGGCAGCTGGTGGCCTAGTGTTTAGGGAGTTGATCCTGTGATTGAAAGGGTGTGGGTTCAAATCCCAGGACTGCAAGTGTCACCACTGAGGTATCCTTGAGCAAGGGACTGTCCCCAAACAATGCTCCCCGGGCGCTGTGTTCCTGACTGCCCACTACCTTACTTGGTAAATGGTTTAAATGTAACACTGTGGGCTGTGGTGTGTTCACGCGTGACTATAAGAGAATAAAGGTTTTACATAAGAATATATGAGATGAATATATTTTGTTTGATGATTTACAGAAGTTGACGGAGCTCCAGGGGATCCTGAGGCTAAAGCAGTGAGGAAAAGCTGCTGCTGATCCAGATCAGAACTTTAACCTGGAGCCCACAGAGGACTTTTGGATTTGGATGCAGTGTGGAGGAACAGAAGAGAAACTCAGTCAGCAGAAACCATAATGTTTGTGTCATTGCAGAGTGTTTACCAGATGATTAAGTGAAAACGCCAGATAAAGACTTTCCCCAGGATGGAGGATATCAGTGTGTCATACAGCCTCAGTATTGCGCTTCTCTAACCACTGCCACTTAGAAACACATAATGAAGTTCAGTAGCTGTGGAGCTTTATGAGCTCCAGAAAGTCTGAACGCCTCCGGCTCTTCTGTACTGCAGCACATTAGAGCCCTCAACAGAAATAAAAATAAGAATTTTCAGTATTTTTATCCTTTATTTGCTCAAGAATGCAAGTGATTTGCCTTTTAAAAGCAGCTTATTATTAAGACAACAACTATCAATATGAATTCTTTGTACCCTTTTTTAAACATGAACATTTCTGTTGCAGTGTTTTTCATTAAAAAATTATGTATTGTGTTGTAATGTTGTTTTATTAGTAAAATAGGAATTCAATCATACCAGGTATACAATATATGTGTAATAATGCAGAAAAATGTTAATTGCAAAGTTTATTCAAATATTTTTTGGGAAAATGTGTATTTTATCATATCACCATTGTGTTATAAAAGCAGTAAGCAAAGGCCTCTGGTGGTTTATGGCTACTAGAAAGTTTTTAATCAGCAATTGTTTGGCATTATGAGCTAAAGCTCGTTTTAAACCAGCAAACTCCAGTCATATTTTTTATAATGTCAAGCAAGCAATTAGAACAAGGATACATTACAGAATTTTTCCACCTTTGAAACAATCTCCCCACACCACACCCCCAAAAATAAAAATAAACAAAAGGAGTACAGCTACAGAACATTAAAATGTCACCAAGTAAAACATGCTTCCTGTGCAGGTTTACTATTTTATTTACATAATTTATTTGCTATTTTTATTTCATATAATTTAGTCTGAAGTGAGAGTGACTAGTACATTTTGTGTCTTAAGTGAGTATGAAAAGAGTATAGAAATTTTTAAAAATAGTTTTAAACAATGAATGGGAACCGTGGATATTGTCCACATAAAGACACCAATATTCTCATCATTAAAGGGAATATTCACTATGTTAAAAGGAAATTCCACTGTTTTTCATTTTTGCATAATTAGGTGGTTGAGCTGAAAACAAAGTCATTCAGGTGGGGTTTGGTGTAAAAGCCAGGCTAACATTGGTGGTGAATAGATTCTGTCAGCCTCTAAAATCTCACAGAAGATGAATGCAAAATTTATGGTTTTATCAGAGTTTTGAGAATATTTCGATCCTAAAAGTAAATCCATTCATGGTGGAGGGATACATGCAGGGGTATTGTGAGGCCAAGTAGTGCTCAGAGAAAACTAATTTGCTTCAGATTTGCAATTATTTTACCATAATCATTGGATGTATCAGTTTAATGTGAAGACAAATTAAAACTCTGTTAGGTAGATCCACTTGTGATTTTTAGAAATCCAGAAGCTACAGCGAACAGATATACAATGCACGATATGTAAACGAAGCATTTTCCACTTTGTTCAAATTTTAGTTAATAAATTATGCTGAAATTTTGTCATTTGATGGAGTTTCCCTTTACTGTTATGTGACCTCAGGGAGCGGCTCCCTGCCGCCAGGGGGCGCAGTGATGTCGGAGCATGTGTGTCTGTGCAGAAGAAGCGGTTGTTGTTGTTTGGGACAGAAATGGCCCATAGCCGCGATTCGGAGCTCAAGAGTATAAACAAATGTAACAGAAACACACAGAGCTTCTCTATCTGAACTCCACACAACACCAGCCATCGGTGAGTCAGAATAACAGACACTTAAACACAACTCTCTCTCACACACATACATACACAAATATCGGAACACACACTTATATACAACTATTGTATGTCACACAACCTCGCTCTCATTCACGCACTTACAGACAGGCCCCCCCCAGGTCTGATCAGTTTAACAGTCTACACGTCTTCCTCCTTGTTCCCTATATCCTCCTGAAAGTTAAAATAAAGAGCCTCCAGTAATTCACACAAACTACATGAAAGAGTGTATGTCTATGCATTTATATATGGAAAATGTGCTCTAATTTTGTACAGCCCTCCTCTCTGTGTTAAATCAGCCCATAAACAGTCAGTGTGTGTGAACAGAGACAGTAAATGCATTTGTACTTATTTCCTCTTACACAGTCAATGCATGGCCTTTTCCCCAGGGTGCTTAAAACTTTGCAGATACTGGATACATAGATTTATGTAGATGTGCCGACATACACACAGTGTAACTCTGATTGTGATTCTGTCATTAAAATCAGAAGGACATTAGGGAATCAGAGATTAAACACCTGCAGCTACAATGACGGTCACCACAAAGACCAAGACTTACAAGCTGGTGGTCCATAAGAAGGGTTTCGGTGGGAGTGGTGAGTGACAATGCACTGCAGTGCTTGGCTGGGTCCTTTACAGATAGTAGTGTTTTGTTTTTTTTTAAATCGGATATCTGGTTTCTGTCCTCTTATCTCCCCTTCAGATGATGAGCTGATGATGAACCCAAAGGTGTTCCCACTGGTTAAATTGGGGAACATCGTTGAGATCGCCCACCCGAACGACGAGTACAGGTGAAGAATGTGGCTTTCTCAGAGCAGTCCAGAAGTTAAATCCCTACTTAAAGATTTTGTATTTGGTTAGTTTAGTGAAATCTTGTTCATTCATGTATTAAAAGAAGTTATGCATGGTTAAAGTGGGTAGATGGTAAACACTAGATTTCTTTTATTTGATCATACAATCCTAGGTCATATTTTTGTCCAGTATGGAAAAACCAAAAGGCCACTGTTGACAGGTGGCTATGGAATTGAAAGCATCTCATAATATAAAGGAACAAAATAAAACTTTTACATTAAGAAGAGTGTTTGGTTTTGTTACACTTAAGACCAACTTAAGACCACCACTTAAGTGGATCTTAAGTTAATCTCCCACTTTTTATGTCCCTCATTCTTTAACCCTCTGGTTTTGATGCCGGCTTTTTGTGTCCAGTTTACTCATTTTTTTAATACCATTTTAGCTGTGTTTATGCATATGAAATGAAATTTACCAAGGATTCCCAAGGGTTGGAGTTTTTTTTCATGTTGTAAAATATCAAACAATTACATAAAATCTATTTTTTTAAAAACCATTATATTAAATATGACATAAAATTGCTTGCTTGACCAAAAGTGTATCAATGACATAATCTTAGTTTTAAGCTCAGAATCTCGAAACAAAGTTTTTGGAATCTAAGTTTTGAGCTTGGAATGAAAGTATTTAAAGCTAAATTTAACAGTGTAAATAACAAGGAATTAAAAAATGTGTTTCATTGGATTCAATTGTCCAAAAGGCCAGAAAGTTAAGTCAACTGATCGTAAATGTGGTTTCTGTGCTGTGTTTATAGTCCTCTGCTACTGCAAGTGAAGAGTTTGAAAGAAGACTTGCAAAAAGGTACGGCATCATCTTAAATCTCAAATAACCTCTAAGCCTGGGGTTACTAAACTCCACTGAACTAACTACATCAGTAAACCTGTTCAGAACATCCAGTACACTTTCATCCATTCCTGTATATATATATATAATTTTAGTAGAATACAGCCAATAAAATATTTGCTGTTGTATTATTTGCTTAATGTATGTGTTGATTTTCTCTGAAAGTAAACTAATGCTAGTAATGCATTAAAGTGAATACAGTAAATCTCTATCCATCAACACATCAATATAAACATCCACATACACATGTTTTTGTACATAGGGAGTGTATTTTGAGTAAAGTAACCAGAGCTACCCAATATATTTTCCACTGTTACTCCATAACAATGCCCAGCCATTTTAATTGATTTGTTTTAGAGACAATCAGTGTGGACCAGACTGTTGCTCAGGCCTTCAAGCTGAGAGCATACCAGGACATCATTATTAACATCGTGGATACCAAGGTGCCCAAAACCTGTTCCCTTGAAATGTCACAACAAAACCAATGCATGACATTTTAAAGATATTATATAAACATATTTGCACCATATTTTTAAAGCTCTAGTGTTATAAACTAGCTTTGTTAAAGATACAGACTATTATTATTACTATTATTATGATTATAATTAATGATACAACTTAAACTAATTCGCGGGAGGCTGTAAAGAATATTAAATATGAAGACAAGCAAAATGATGGACCTAAAGGTCCTGAATGCTGTAGGTTTTAACTCCTAGGCTACTAATTTTTTAGACTCTTTGCAGCCTGTCACAGTGAAACATTTGGTGACATTTCTTACATTTAATATTCTCAATATGCCAGTTTGACAGGCAGAAAATAGTATTTTTTCACAGACAAGGTGATTCATAACAAAATATAAAGAAATTAAGGCTGGCTCAAGATGTCAAAGAAATTAGCTTTTTCTTTTTCTTTTATTATTAGAGTGACATTCCTAGTATCACCTGCAGATCAGTGAATCATGCTTGCTTTTGACTTCTCAGATAGAAGCTCTTTATAAGTTTGCAATGATGAGTATTGGTTTCAGCTTTCTTTGGACTGGACATATCTTAATTTTTGTTTTTCAGGATGTGACTCTGGATCTGGTAGAACTGACGTTCAAAGACCAGTACATCGGCCGAGGGGACATGTGGAGGCTGAAGAAAAGTCTGGTTGGTCAATTTAACTCTGAGTGCTGGCAGAACGACTGTGCTTGTGGCAGGGAAGCATTTGAAATTATTATTATAATAGTCATGATTATTACATTAATTATCAGAATCAGAACACTGTGTTGACCCTGAAGGAAACTGCTTAAGCTACAACAGCGCAGAGACACAGAAACAAAAACCATATAAAATATAATAGAGATGAAAAGAAATCTCTTCAAAATTAATCTAAAAATGTTGATCATATCACAATTGCGTTTTCTGTTTACAGCTAAACTCTTCAAATTGCATAAAAAATTCAGAACAGTTGTCTTTTGTAAAGTAAAGAAATTTTTTTTTTAATGTATACTCTGTATTTTTATTAGTAAAATTAAGCTTTATGGTATAAACAGTAAAGGCAGTCGACATTTCACTGACGTTTTTAAATGGAATTCTGTAAGTTAATCGCAAATCTTTTTTTCTGTACTGTTCTGCATCATTTTCCCCTCCAGGTGAACACGTGTGCTTATGTGACTCAGAAAGTGGAGTTTGCAGGAATCAGGTAAAAATAAATAAATACATACATACATACATACATAAATAATGTATGTTTCCTCTCGATGAGCATCGGCACTTGGCAGCTTGTAAAGCACAGGGTCCTCAGGTTACGACACAGTTCCATTCCTTAACAGTGACATAACCCACATTTTGGTGTTAGTCAAAACACAACCTAGGCTCAGTTATTTAAAATTCCTAACACAGTAAAACCATTATGTAGAACATAAAACACGACTAAGCCACAGATAAAGGAAACTAGTTCATCCACGTAGTCCGTAAGTACGATGCTAACAGCATGTGATGAAACACTCATGTCTCAATTTTTAAGGGAGTGATTTGGTACCATTTCTTTCATTTAATTTTAACATTATGCCAAAAATGAGACAGTTTGACAGGCAGATTTTGCACAGTGCTGTATTTTTACTGTTGTCTTTCTTTACTGCAGGGCGCAGGCGAGTGAGCTGTGGGTGAAGGGCGAGAAAGTGACGTGTGGTTACATTAGTGAGGACACACGGGTGAGAAACCTTTACACACACTGGTGTTAGTGCACTAGCTGAGAAGTATGTGTCAATTTTCCATTGACACAAGGAACCGTGTCAATGAAACTGTTTTTTCTTTACAAATAAAGCTACCTGAGCAACCCGGCTTGGTGCACAGTCTCTGTGGAATGGTAGTGTTGAATGCTGAGCTGATGTTGATGAACAGCGAACCGTGTAGGACTCGACATTTTGAATTGATCTGCACTACCCCTGGTGTCACTTCAATATTAGCATTTTTTGCTATTTTATAAACAACAATAATATATACCAAATCCAGTCCTAGAGAGGTTCAGTGTCTAGCAGTTTGATGATTTACCTTTTTTAAAATTCACTCGGGTCAGTTCACTTATTTATTAGTTTAGTGAGAGGGAACTTTGCTGATAATGACCTTCCAGGACCAGATTTAGGCACATCTGCTTTTATAATATTTCTCTCTTTAAATGTTGAATCTTGAAAAATATACAACAATATAAGAAAGCATTTTTAAAAATATGTTTTAAATTTCTTATTCAAGATTCCAAGTGAATAAAATAATGTTACATAATTATATATTTGCAGTACTTTTTTATTAGGTAATTGAATTTAGTAGTAATTTGTTTTTGTCAAACAGATTCTCAGTCATTCGTGAATAAGGGAAGATAGAGTGAATTAAATTTAAGGAATGACTTTGAACTGGCTTAAAAATATACAGACAATACTGATTTTTTTCCTGTTGCATTGCATGCATGGTAATTACAATACTGTGCAAAAGACTTCAGCCTGTCCAAATGTCTGCACATTCCTATAATAAACTTTTTAAGGGATGGATTTTGTTGAGGAATGATCTGATGAAGTTGTATTATGTTTTGCGTCCACTCTCTAGGTGGTTTTCCGATCCACTTCGGCCATGGTGTATATATTCATCCAGATGAGCTGTGAGATGTGGGACTTTGACATTTACGGTAAATCTATAGCCTCTGTTACCTCAGCGTCTTTTGGGCTTGGTTAGCTTGTGTTCTCTATGAGCATTTCCACTGGTTTACCATATACCATCTTTTATACGGTTATGTTTCCATATGCCATATTATATACTTTATATTTCAGTATGCAATATATTATTTTCCCTTATGTTTCCATATACCATATTATATGCCATTATATTTCTAGATATACAACTATATTTCTATATACCGTATTATATACCATCATTAATCTATATATCATATTATATACTGTTAGCACAGAGGTGGATGGTATAATAATACAGTTTTCATGTATTTAGTAAGAATCCTATTTAAGAGATGCTATCTGCAAAAAATTATTCATCATTCTTATTAGTAGTACAGAACACCAGGTCCCAGAGTAAATTGGATTTTTAGCTTGGCAATGAGTATTTGTTCTTCATAAAATCTACGAATATTCGAATAAATGCAAATAATATTGTCATATTCACGATAGCCCAGGTTAAAGACGCACTTTCATGAGGTACTTATTGCATGACTCTTGGGGGAAATGCATACAGAAATTCATACAATGCACACTGGTCACAGCATGATTCAGTATACGGTGATGTTCTGTGTTAGTGTGTTGGTCTAACCACTCATTAACCTCCTCATTAAAGTTTATTGTTGTTCCATCAGACACCTGGTTCTGCTTGATTAGTACCGTTATTAAATTAAATTAGGATGTGCCGATGGCCCTTGACACATCAAAGCGCTGGCTGGAATCCAATCTAGACACAAACATGTAATAATCTGACCAGCTCCCAAAATGTTTGCTTCTGTTTGCACAGAAAACCGAACTTTTTTAACAGCACATGTCTCTTTATACTGGACTTTTCTTAGATTGATTTGCACTGGACTGTCAGTTTAACCCACACAAGCCATACCTTTTAAGTTTTAACATGTTAGTCTATAAGGTGTTTACTGTTTCTGCTTCGTCTATACATGTACTATATCTGCTTTTAGTTTTTTTTTAAATTATCTTATTTAATCTTACTTAATTAAACGCCTTTTAATCTAAGTTTGATTTGTGCATACTGCTGGACACTGTACATTTCTGTTTGGCTTGAATAAAATCTACCGACCTATCCACCTACTTAGGTTTTGTGAAGGCAATAATTATAATGATCAGGAAGGGTTTGCAGAAAGTTTGTTTTCCAGGATCAGGGTTGGTCACCACTGCTTTGCATTATTCACACAGGTGCCTCAGACTTTTGCACAGTCCTGTATGTAAAGTGTGTAAAACTAGACCAGTCCGTTCATGCAGCTTCTTGTCCTTTTTTAAAGGGGATCTTTATTTTGAAAAGGCTGTGAATGGTTTCCTCTCCGACCTGTTTGCCAAGTGGAAGGTGAGTTTGTGTTTTCGTTCATTTGAGCACTACTTGAGATTTTCATATGTGCTTTAATGTTATAATTGATCTTTATTTAAAATGAGAACTATTTTTGTATTCTTGTAACAAAACAGGAGAAGAACTGCAGTCATGAGGTCACAGTGGTTCTGTTCTCACGGACTTTCTATGCTGCTAAATCTCTCGGTGAGCTTAGTCATCAATAAAGAATTAGTGTGATTGCAGGCGCCAGTTTAATACCCCACTGTTAATTTTATTTTGGCCATAAAACCAGAGTTTGTGTGCCTCCAAAATGGTTACAAAGCAGTTACACTCCACATTATTTTGCGGAAATGCAATCTAGTTGAATTAAACGTCATCATGAATGTTCTCTTTTTCATTTTTGCAGTCTCTTTTGACCATTTGTTTAAGCTCATCCTTTTCTATCTTGTGTTTTTAAACTTGTCCCATCAGACGAATTTCCTGAGAGTCAAAGAGGTGCGATCAGGCAGGATCATGAAGGACGTTTCTATGAGGACTTTTACAGGTGTGAGAAAATACTGCATCTCCCTTGCGGCGGTGCTGTTAATGTTGTTGTCATTGTTTGGCCCCATTGTGTTGATGGCCTGTGCTGTGTTTTAGGGTTGTGGCCCAGAATGAAAGGAGAGACGAGTGGACGTCTCTGCTGATCACTATTAAAAAACTCTTTATTCAGTATCCTGTACTGGTGCGCCTTAAAGGAGCAGGTACATTTCATGGGCAGAAACACGCTTACACACTTCTCAGGGTCATTTTAGAAGTCACTCTCTTAAAAGCTAGTGGTAAACACTCATGCACTTGTCCCGGTCACGTATAGGAACAAGAGCCCACTTAGAAGGTTGTCTTGGTGACGTACACATTTCTTAAGGTGTCATTTAAAAGCAGAGACATAGTCATACACTTCTAAAGGTCTCGTTTCAAAGCAGCTATACACTTACACACTTGTCCAGGTCAAGCTTTGGAGCAGGAACACATTTAGACACTTTTAAGCAAGTACACACTTATGTCCTTCTAAAGAACCAGAAGTAGAAAACGTCACTGATCCAGGAGGAAAATGCTTATGCTACGACTGCGCAGACACACAGACACAATAGCAGTATAAAATATGGTATAAAGTCAAATTAAAGCTTTTCAGAATATACTCTGTACTAACTACAATGTACTATGTCCACAAAATGCTGTGGTGAGTAAGAGAAGCGGATTTAAATACTGTAGATAAATAATTAACATTACCGCTGAAGTTTGAAGTTGTTCTCTATATTGAGTCTGTTATTGCAGGTAATAGTGACCTAAGTAGTGATGTTTGTACATGAAAGTGTCTTTTAAAAAGAGGTACACATTTGTAAACATTTTTTACTCATTAGCTGCATTCCCCTTATACCTTAAAAAACAAAACTTCAGAAACCATCTGTGTCTTGGTTCAGAAAAACTATGAAACTGGACACAAACCTTTACCAAACCTAAAAATGGTATATTTCATCTAAAGGTTTTATATGTAATGAGCTTCATTAGATGTTGTCTATTCTGGGCTCATTTCTGTGATCCTGCTGACTTGTATTTTTTCGGTTTCACAGATGGATTCCCATGTGGTCAAAACTCCACTGCAGCGCAGGGGAATTATCTAGAGGCCATAAACCTGTCCTTTAACGGTTTGTACAGACTTGAGCTTATCTAACACATGGATGTTTTCATCATCTTAAGAAACCCCAGAAACTGTTTTTGTGGTTTTATATTTTGAAAGCATTTGAAAGCACAAGGAGCACTTTTAATTACATGAATTCTAATAACATAATTAAGAAACTTAACTTATAAACCAACTAGACAGATTGTAAGAATATTACAATGTATAATATGACATATCATAAAAATTGGCCAGCAGGTGTTTTGTGTGTGTGTGTTTGTATGTGTGTTACCTGTTCAGATGTTGTAATGATGTAACACTGTCCTTGTTTCTGTTACAGTCTTTGATAAACATTATATAAACCGGAATTTTGACCGTACGGGTCAGATGTCGGTGGTCATCACTCCAGGTGTCGGTGTGTTTGAGGTCGACCGGCTCTTGATGATCCTCACCAAACAGCGCATGATAGACAACGGTGAGGTCCAACCAGGGGTCTGTCTAGGGGGCTTAAACTAACATAACAGTGAATTAAACAGATTAAACAGAAGTGTACTTTTAGAATCAAATAGAATCAGTTACTCTGATATTTAATAAAGATTGAATACTTAATTGGACAAAATAAAAAAAAACAAAATCTAAAAAATCTTTTTAAATCCAAAATCCTAATCTTTAATTTTTTATTTTCTGTATTCTATTATAGCATGCATGCTGTTGTGGGCAAAAGTTTGCTCACCCGCTAGTCAAAGAATGTTTTGTTGAGTTTAAACAATATGATGAAGTGCTATATCATAAAATAAAATCCCCAAAACGATCGGTCCCAAGTGTTTACCTGTGTCTGTGAGCTGCAGGTTTAACTTTTCATGTGGTTTTTGTCAGTCATTTCAACACACCAAAAATGCATCATGAACAGGCCTAATGTAAAGACCTCTTCTACAAGTGGGAAAGTGCAAAGCCATTAGTTACTTTGAAAACATGAAAATAGGGAATGCACTGACAAACCAGCAAAACCACTTTGGGCCCTATTGTGCTTTGAGGTGGTGCAAATTAGAACACTCAGCTGCAATAGCAGTAGCTTAGATCTGTGATTCTGTGATGTGTGCAAAGTGGTTATGTGTCGGTTGTGTGTGTGTGTGTGTGTGTGTGTGTGTGTGTGTGTGTTATAAATGTCAGGTATTGGTGTGGATCTGGTGTGTATGGGAGAGCAGCCCCTCCATGCTGTTCCACTGTTTAAGGTGTGTATCCAAATTTTAACATCCAGTACACACAAATCCAGTGCACACTCAGACGATTCTCCCTAGTGGTGATGGGCATGTTGACGCATATCATTACATGATAGGAAACTGTACATGATAAGACTGTCACACATAATAATGAAGTTATTGTCTTTTGCCTGTCCCAGCATAAGATTGTATTGATGAACATTTAGAAATTGCAGTAGCAGGTTATTGTACAGATTATTGTGTGGATATGTGACAGGGGGAAGAGTTAAAGAGTTATTATTATGTGCATTATCAGGTGCAATTATCTCGACTTGTTTTAATATGTGCTGTAACAGTCTCAATGTGGAGGAAAAACTCCAAACTATTTCTTTGTTAATTTGTACTACTTCACCAATATTTTTTTATACCGTTTATATCCCCCTCTCTTGCTGAATGCAGCATTTTGTGTGCCTTTACAGTTTCCTCCAGGATCAATACATTTGTTTTATTCTGATTCTGGTCAGAAGTGATGTTGCTAAGAGATGTTTAGATAAGTATTGTTACTAAAATTCAACAATTTCACATCTCCATAGTTACACAATCGCACGGTCCCTGGTGACTCCAGACTGGATGACTACAACCTACCCCACTGGATCAATCACAGGTGAGTTGGCCTGGGGATGGAGAAATACTGAGAAATACAGTGCTGTGCTTTAGCCACCCCTTATTTCTTTACATTTGACTTCCAAATAGCCAGGCTTTCTTGTATTTTTAACTGTAGTCTTGAGGGTCAGACTTTCAAAGATTCTCAGATTCATTCCAGTCTCTGAACCTTACCAGTTTCAGAGGAATATTTTTTGTTTGTTAAGCCAGGTGAATCAGGTGGTGATCAGTATACTGGTGGTGCTGAACACTGAGTGGTTGTAACTACTTTATATATGCTCATTGTATTTTTAGGCACTGTGCAGCCAATGGCTGTAAAACATTTGTTCCAATTTCTTTCATTTTATCCCGATGTGTCAAAGATAAGACTATTTGCTAAGAAGACAATAGAATTTATGAACCAAGCAAAATGTACAAAGTTGTGCACAGCTTGGTGTATGTGTTTATGAGTAGGCTCTGATTTACAGGAGTGCTCCTCATTGTTGTAGACCTCAGTGTCCGGTTTTGTGAACTACATTTGAATTTTACAGCTTCTACACATCCAAGAGTCAGAACTCCTGCAGCTGCTTCACCCCCAGGATTAAACTCGCTGGCCGGAAGGTGAGAGATTGCATGACTGTGTTCTTATTTATCCCTTGATGGTGTCCAGGGATGGGGTTAGGGGGTTAGGGGGTCTAATAATCAGATGGTTGATAGATGCGACATTGCAAGTTGGTAAACATGCAGTGTTGTAAAAAAAAGTCTCTACACCCCAAACACACACCCAAACTTAAAATTAAGAGCAGCTAGTAGTCTATGATTCTGCCAGAGATGTAGTTAGTCCACCACAACTCTCACTTCACACACAAAAGTAATATTAAATATATGTTATATATAATATATATTCATGACTAACATAAGTATGTATCTATCCACATTCTTTACAGCCCCATGCTGAGAAATCCAAGAGCAGCAAAGACCATTGTGAGTTATTATGTTTTTTGATTAATATACTGAATCTAATGCATTCATAATTGATGAAGTATGTGATTCCTTGTTTAACACTCTTTAACATCTTGGTTTGTTTCTTTCAGCCCTTGGGGCTTCGAAGGATTCTGAAAACAGTCTGCCCATTCAGGTGGATTATGATGCATATGACGCTCAGGTCTTCAGGCTTCCGGGACCTTCCAGAGCCCAGAGGAGCACCAACTTCAGGTTTGTTAAACCCGCAAAACATGCAACATTCAGCATTATTTACAAATTTGTAATTACTCTTTTCAATAAGAAGTAATTACTTTTTAGCTGAATCGAAGAGGTGGGTGAAATCTCACATTAATTTTAGACTGAGTTCAGTTGTGTTTATGTGAATCCGGCTGGACAATTAAAAGAAATGTCTTGCCCTCTTGGTACAAACATGCCTCAAGTAAAGAAAATTTATAAAATAGACAAACAGACACACGCAACGCCATGCGCAGTGCCCTAGAGCCGGTCAATTTAATGGGCCAATGAAAGGTAATAAAAAAACAGGACATTTCCCCACTTTCTAAGTAGAAACTCGGATGCCCCGGACAGGACATGAAAAAAACCGGGGAAAAACGGACGTTTGGTCACCCTATCTCTGCCCCTCCCTGCACGACCAGGCTGTGTCTGTTTGCTTCCTATAGCGCGCCTGTTCCCCCCTCCCGACAGTCTAACCACGTGCTGTTCTTAAACTACTGTTAACTTTATACAGTTGATATAAAAAATTTGACTACAGTATTTGGTTCTGAATCTTGTTTTTTCTAGTTTTCCTCCTTTAAAATTGGGTGTGTCTTATATACTGTACCATGCAAAGTGAAAAAAATAGTTAAATAAACCATAACTGAATTTCGAATCCCACGATTGCTAGTGGCACACACTGCTCCCCGGGTGCCCCTCATTGGTCGCTGCCCACTGCTTCGCTAGGTGAATTGGTGAAATGCAGTGAAAGTATTTTTGTGTGTGTGCTGTGCTGTTGTTTGTTCACACCTGACTACAAGGGACCACTTTACTTCAAATGTTAAAATACAAAGTCAAGTCAAATGGACCTGGAATTAAAAGTGCAAAGTAGTAAAATAAGACGATAAGTGGACTATGTCTTATCTTTAAAGACTTCAGTTTTGTCCTGCTGTGCTGTTTCAGGTCTGGCCGGGACCGAGAGGCCAGTCGAAAGAGTTGGGGTCCGGCAGAGTTGAGCAGTGCTGCAGGCTGCTCTCCTCCTGTCCGTCCAGCAGGGGGTCCCGACGAGCAGCGCAGCCTGGCATCTGACGACAGCCTGGGACACATCTCCAACATCCTGCTGATCCCACGGCAGATCCAGGGCCAGTATGAGGTCAGCAGCTCGCTTGGGTACACCAGCTGCACCAGAGGTAAGCTCCAGTTCCAGAACCAGAATCAGTCAGTCCAAACTGAGACATTTAAATCAGAACCAGAAAACTTCCTTGATCCCAGAGGAAGCTGTTTATGCTACGGCTGAACAGACAAGAAAAATAAAAATATCATGTAAAATCAAAATAAAACTCTCCAGAAAACACTCTGTACAGCAGGGGTTGGCAACTCCGGTCCTGGAGGGCCGGTGTCAAGCATAGTTTGATGGTAGTCCTCCTCAAACACATTCACTAAACCTGACAATTAACTGGCAAGTTGAACCAGGTGTTTCCGAGGAGGGAAATCACCAAAGTGTGCTGGACTACGGCCCTCCAGGGCCGTTGCCTAGCCCTGCTGGACAGTGTACACTATGCTATATATGCAAAATACTGTGGTCGGTAAGAGAGGTGGATATAAATGCTATAGATACATTAAAAAAATTATTGCTAATTTAATTTAATAATAAACACAACTAGGGTTTGGAGTTGTTCTCTATACAGAGTCTAATGTTTCCTATAATAATTATATATGTAGTGTTATGATAAAAAATGATTATTGCAAGTAATTATAATATTTTAGCGTGCTATAAGACATGCAACTCAAAAAGGTGCATCGACAATTCATGCTGATATTGACACAATTCTTTGATGTGAAGGAACCATCCAATTTGTAAAAATCCCATTAAAATTAGGAACTTGTGATGGCAAAGATCTGCAACACATTCTGATAAATACTTATTTATTTACTGCCATCTGTTCAGTTTCAATGGATATTTTTCTGTGATCTAGTCTGTTATAAATGACCATAACAAGTCCAAAAATATCTACCATTGGAATAAATCAGTTTAATCAGAAAAAAAATGTTAAATTAGCAAAAACATCTGGGAATATGTTGAAAATGAGAGTTTTACATGAGTGATCAGTTATATTGAATATCATTTTTATTTTACATTTAATATGGAATAATTTGTTAGATGTTTCCTGTGGTGTGTTTTGTCTCTGCCAGAGTTGTTGGAGAAGATGGTGGAGTCTCAGAGGGACTCGAGTGCTCCGGGCCGCTTCACTGTGGGCAGTGCTGAGTCCACCCTACACATCCGGCCCGGTGGATACACACCACAGAGAGCGCTGATCAACCCCTTCGCCCCGTCGCGCATGCCCATGAAGCTTACATCCAACCGCAGGCGCTGGATGCATACGTTTCCTGTGGGTGAGTGAAACACGTGCACATATTTGCAAAGTTAACATTATAATAAAAGCACTGGGACACTGATGTACTGAACATAAAACCATTATTTATTGTTTAAAGTTTGTGTTTATTTGGTGTGTGTTGTTTTTTGTCAGGCCCATCTGGGGAGGCGATTCAGATCCATCATCAGACCAGGCAGAACATGGCTGAGCTGCAGGGCAGCGAGCAGAGAGACCCTGTCCACACCTCTGCTGAACTACTGGAACTGGCCTATTCTGAGGCCACAGGCAGGTTAGACATGTACACTGCATAACTAGAAGTGTCTGGTATACATTAGAGAGAGTTTCTGTGACCTGTAAAATGAAATCTTGAACAGCCACGCGGGACATAATACCCAAAGCCAATCAGCTAAAGGGGTCAAAAGTTCCACTGTAGTGGAAATAAAAGTGATAGAGCTCCATCATTCTGTGTGTGTTGTAGGCGAGCAGCTTTACGTCAGACTGGAGAAAACGGGCTGTACGTCACTGGAGGAAACGACGATTTCTCTGGTAGTCCTGCTAGCAGCAATAGCACAGGTACACTAATGGCACAGATAAAGTACACCTGTATTACAATGGTACGTTAATATCAGAAGAACTGCACCTGTATCATGCATGTTCACTACATGTGTATCACACAGGTACACATATCACACAGATAAACTACACTTGTATCATACATGTTCAGGACTCCTCTGTCACATAGGTACATGATTGAACATGTTTGAACAGTAATAATTAAGACTGCACAATGTATTGCCTGCTGTTATTGCAGTATCGGTCTCTTTCATACTAACATCACAGAAGTCTACAATATGCAACTGAGCCTCTAACCAATCACAGTGTTTCTAACAGGGCATCCAGCCACAGCCCCAAGTGAGTTTCTGAGTGTTCTGATGAGTTGAGGTCTTCATGTAATCCAACAAAAGTCTAAAAGTCTGACCATCAAAAGTGTTGGAGAACTGCTGCATGAGTGGGTGGGACTAAACTGCTGTAGCCAGTATGAGGATATATATTAAAATGGGTGTTGTTTTCATGATATTACAAATCTATGATTTGAAACAGAGGAGTAAACATCCAATTTGAAACAATATTTAGAGACTTAACACCATTTTAATTCCAGAGAAGTAGTGATATAGGCCCTTTAATATCTTAATATTACAGTTACAGTTCAGCTGAAAAAAATTTGCACACGATATATCGAGCAGCAATACTTTAAGATGTTTCATGTCAATAGACATTACTGTTATGTTTTTGCAGGGACACCAGTCAACCGTGGCTCTTTTGAGGAGTACAGCCCCGATCCGAGTGAGTGTGTATTAAATTGGTTCATATACACTATATTACCAAAAGTTTTCGCTCACCCATTCAAATGATCAGAATCAGGTGTGCTAATCACTTGGCCT
>JBBMFX010000033.1:315415-336590 GCA_037832545.1 Rhabdalestes septentrionalis | reverse complement strand
ATGCTGAAATGGGGGGCAGCACTGCATCGTTTAAGCCTTCGTACACGAACCTTAATATTTGAAATGTCTTATTTTTCCACCCCCTCCTTAATCAAGCAGTGGGAGTTTTTTATTCTTGCTTATTCGCATTTGCAACCGGGGGGAGTTTTGATCAACTTGGCAACAAACGCGCCCCACTGTTTATAATTGGACAGGTGGACACATGTTTATAAACATAAACTTTTTTTTCCTCCTCAGAGAACAAAAAATGTAGACTGGTTGCCCATTGCATTAGGCATGTAATTGGGGGTGGGGGCGTGGGTGCTGTGTAGTGTTTACCTTGCTCCAATGCACTTGATTCGCTCATCAGTTAATTATCAGCGCAGCTCCAAGATCAAAACCAGAGCAGTCGGAGGTGGTGTATGGTATTTCAAAGATTTTTCTCTGTTTAGCCTGATAACTTCAGCCCAGGTCCTTTAGAAATAGAGCGGAGAGACATTCATATTGGACAGTTAAGTTATCCAGTAAACTGAGAAATCCAATTTTGAATATCCCCAACTGATAGAGCTGCACAATACGAACTATCAGTGAAATATCAGTAGTGCACTTTTACAGCTACACGTTGCAAGGGCCCAAATCACTTGTCTGTAAATACTTTTGACGGTACACTTACTCCCCCCATCAGTGCTGTACAATTATAAAATCATTCAAAAACTGTCCGTTTTCAGACCATTTTTGTGACGTCACAAAACGTACATTTAAATATATCTCCTTCATGTTACAGCAGTTTAGCTTTGTCGGTAGACATCAATTCACTAGTTCACCAACACTTTTAGCGGTAATCAGAACACACAGTAATTCACCCGGGGTTGTGACTGGTTGTGACATACACTGACTTATTAGAGCCTCATTTGTATATTGCAGCATTTTAAATAATAGGGAACAGATATTGTGATGCATAGTTACTCATTATTTAATATATGAAACATATTTAGTGGAAATATAAAGCCTGTGCTGAAAGTTTGCTGTATTTTATGTATTTTTTATTATATTGCAGTCTTGATTAACAGGTGATATACTGTGCAGCTGTAAACCTTTGTTTCCAAAACACAAACTCATTTACACAAAAGTTCCGCTAACCTCCTTTTTTCCTGCCTAAAATGTTATATTTTTTTATTTAACATCTTTGTCCCAATTCTGCATGTTTACTGTTGTAGACTTATAATTAGCTGGTGAGTTTGACCAGGTGCAGAACAGAACCATCTCAAACAGCAGTAAATAGCCCTTAATATTGACTAAATTCTATAGATGCGTGTTTGAACAGCTTTTGTTTTTTGTGGAGGCTGGTTGACTCCTTTGATGTTTAAAGTATTGGTAGACCCATTTTAATGGGACATTCTGGCTTAAAATGTAAAAGAAAATTTTTAAACATGTATAAAATCTGTCTACTTGCCTGCCTCTTTGATAAAGTGGTACATAGAGAAGTTTTTACACGTTTAAGACCTAAAATCCCCTTTTGTTGATGCATTTTGAAGGTGAGGTGTTAGGACTGGGGTTTATGGATGTCTTAAGTGCTTTAGAGTAGATTCTTGGTGGGAGGAGAGGGGCGAAATGGAGGCAAATAACATTTTAGCTGGAACTGAAATATTTTATCTGTTGTTTACTGGATTTCTTAGCGTAAAGACAATGTAAAGTTGTAAATTCTGTTTACATCAGGCTGAGGGATGCAGTGCTTCTCTACAGAATCACTAACATGAAATGCTTGTTTTAGTCATGAATGCCTTTTTAAGATGTTAATTATAAGTTGTATTATAATTAGTGCAGTACCAGAACATTAGTGTTTGCATGGTGTCTATATGCATTTAGTCAAATGTACCACTTATACAGTTATTTTATAAATTGCACATTTTTAATTCTTATTAAACATTGTAAAGTTGTTGAGTGAACAACTATAAATAAAAATGTCAAACTAGTTTCATTCATAAGATGAAACTGCATGTCCGACATTCTGTGAACAAATTTTAGACTGTCATTTAACTTCAAATGCTCTTGTTAACTGTCATCACTCAATAGCTTGTTAATTATCTAACACTCATCTGATGATCGACATTATAATTAAATTAGGTGGCTTTTTGTAGGTCAGTATTGATGAATGTAATACAGAAGGAACTATGGGAAATAATGAATAATAAAAGAGCTCAAATTGTGATCATACTGTTTTTGTCAGCAAAGAATATTGTGCATAAATATTAAGTAACATGCAAATGTAGAAAATCTCAGTGTCAACTTTTGACTGGTTGTGCATCTCAGCTGTGTGTTTTGCCGTCGTTTGTTGGTCAGTGTTGATATTTAGTATTTTATGCATACATCTCCTGTTTATGCCTAAATATTAGTGTAGAAATTCAGATTAAATATACTTGGAGACAAATATATAGTTTATTTTCAAGGTGTTACAAATACAGTTATTTTAATCACCTAAATGCATCATCAAATAAGGCCTGAAGTATTGACCTTTTTTTAATGAATGAAGTGTTGACACAGATATTGATGCGACTGTAGAAATTTTGTCAGAGCTGGTAGGATCAACTTTTTAATACTTAACAAACATCAAGCGCAGACAGGAAAATTAAGTGTATTGTTACACCCATAATCACTACAGGTCCATATTCTGTATTTTTTTTTAAAATAATGCACCAACATCTTTAACAGTTAAAATGAAACTTTTTTTTTTTTCATTTTAACATGAACATGAACACCCAGTAAGTCACATTGCATACCTATCACAGCCTGTTGAGAGATCAGTATGGTAGAGAATGCTATATTGCTATAACAATTGTGCAGCCTCTTGAAGACCTGTTGTCTCCTTCTCCTATTGACCCACATGTGGTTTGTTCTTTTTTCTACAGGCCCTGTAAGAAAAAGGGAAACTTAAAGGATGCTGGAGCAGAACAATGGATTTCTCCTTCTCTTTCATGCAAGGGATCATGGGAAATACAATTCAGCAACCCCCTCAGCTCATTGACTCGGCTAACATCAGACAGGAGGACGTGTACGATGCCATCAGTGACCCAGGGGACGAGGGCGGACCCGCGACCTATGAGTCTCCGCTGGAGTCCGGGTTCTCCTACCCTCCTGAAGACCTCCCGGTGGTTGCCAATGGTTACCCGTCGGGGATTGGCACTTACGAGCACCAGGCCAAGTTCGCTCTGTACTCACAGTACCCCAACGGTTCAGCCAACGGCTATGGTGCCATCCGTAACTACAGCGACCATGGCCTGCTCCTGGGGGAGGGCACCGTGTTGAGGACACCGGTGGTACAGGAAAAGCCGCCATCTCTCATCTCTTCTCCTCCGCCTCCTCCTCCCCACTCTCACCTCCATCACCAACCTCACCACCCCCCACACCCCCACCACCAGCAGCAGCACCACCACCACCATCCTCCGAACCCACAGCTGATTCCTCAGCACCACCACCATCCTCACCCTGTTCCATCATCCCACCTTCTTTCGTCTGTGTACCCTCCACCTCCCCCTCCCCTCCTCCTGCCCACCTCTCCGCCGCCCCCCCAGCCCATCCATGATGCTGCCGCCGCCACCTCCTCCAACCCCCTGGCACCGAAGAAGGCAGAGAAGAGCTCGCCAGAGATCAAAATCAAGATCATAAAGACGTACCAGAACGGCCGGGAGCTCTTTGAGTCGTCGCTTTGTGGGGACCTGCTGCAGGAGTTCCAGGCCAACCAAGTGTCCCACAGGAGGCACGAGCAGAAGAAGGAGAAGAGAAAAAAGAGAACGGGACACCACACCCCACCTGCCACCGGCTTTCCCAGTCAGGTCGGTCAGGAAAAGCTGGACCAAACAGGTCCTGTCCAGCCTGCCGAGGTTCACCCAGCACAGGAGCATCAGATCATTCCCTGCCTGAAAATCCCCAAAACGGAACCCAAGGAATTCAAGGTGATTAAATCTTATTACTATTGAAGGGCTCAGTGGATCATTGTTTATTTTATATATATATAAATATAGCACTTTGCAAAGTCACCCCCTCTTCTTCATATATTGGCCTTATTTTTATGTGGCCTTGGGGAACAGTGACCTATGTATGAATCATTCATGCAGAAAAAAGAACATGTAACTTGAGGCCTGAAGCAGAGAAGAAACAGGTGTAGATGATTCTAGATGATCAGGCGGTGGTCATACACTGGTGAGGCTGAATGCTGAGTGATTGGAGCAACTTTATCCAAGCACGCTGCAGCCTTTCGCAGTAATACGTTTGATCCCATTTCTTTCATGTAATCTACTCAATATGCCAAAGATAGGACAAGTAGACAGGCAGCCAACAGAATTGAGCAGCAACAAGGGACTTTTGCATTGTATTTGCTTCTCTGTTCCATGTTTCTGTCCCTCTCTCACACACTCGACACCCATCCAGATCCCCTCTCATGGGCAGTTAAGGCTGTGTGTGTAGATGAGATGTGTTTTTATGTCTGGAGGATACACTTTGAAGTCTCCTTAGTATAACAGCGTTCTAATCGGAACCACTGATCAATATTAATACATCAGTAATTGTATATCAATTCACAAATACTTACCAATATTAGAAAAAAATGTAAATAGAAGGGTGTGTTTAAAAATATGTATATATAAATATAAATGTCTATCAATGTAATGGATACATTTTAATAGATGAGTATATCAGTTGAGGGGGTACTCGAGTTACGACACAGAACCGTTCCTTTGACAATGATGTAACACGAATTTTGGTGTAAGTCGAAACACACCCTAGTCTAAGTCACTTAGTGTTAAATAACATAAAAACACAGCTAAGACACAGAAAAAGGAAAAGGAAAGCTCCCTCACATGTTACAGCATATTCTTCCACCACTCACAGCTAAACTACGCCCATGTCTGTAAGTACGAGGCTAACAATGTAAGCAGAGTGGGAGTGAGCTTTGTTAACTCGAAACGATGTATGTCAAGATACCTCAAGGACCCCCTGTATTACTATAAAGGTCGGTTTCAGTTTATCATAGCAATATCAGTTTCAAAATTACTCCCTGAATACAGCCTGATTACACCTGAAATACATACTTATTGCACCCTCCTTACAGCTTAATTGCTGTCTAATTACAGCACCCTAAATAGTCCACGATTACAACACGATTACATTGCCTGATCACATCTTGATTAGATCCTAAATACATCCTGATTGCCCCTTTATTACATAATATTTACACCCTGTTTACTTTGTACTTGCACCCTTATTACAACCCAATTGCAGTCCAATTAACAGCCTGATTACAACCTAATTACAGTATCATCACACCCTAATTGTACCCTGATTCTTTCCTGATTATGCCAAAATGACACCTGATTAAACACAAGTGTGCATGTCCCTGTTTTGGATTGTTTTGTGTATTGTTTGGGAGGGTTCACACTGCTGTTTTTTGAGGGGTAACATGTCTCTGTTTCAACAAAAAAGCAGTCTTCAATTAATCACAGGTAACAAACCGAAATATAAAAATCCCTGAAATCTGCTTCATTAATCATCTGTGCTTGCTAGCATGCTAACAACCCTGACGGTTTACGAAAACAAGCCAAAAAAAGCTGCTTTTAGTTTCAATAAGTGCTTCACCCCCATTATAATGATAGAAAAAGGCAATTTTTTCAGCATCCAGTGTAACAACACCCCCCAAAATGTTTTATATATTTATATTTTTGCTTTATTTAATGGATTTGAGAAAATCTATACCAGAGACTGAAATGATTACAGTGGTGTTAAAATACTTTGCAAATATAAATCTCATTATTGCAATACAAGGTTTGATTAAACATGTCCAACTACTTTATTACATTAAAATTATTAATTGAATAAACACCAATGGTTAGCATCTGCCTGGGATGTTATAGCTGCCACCACAATTACCCTTGCAACCGGCCAGCTATACCTTAGCAACCACCTGAGATTCCAAAGTAACCAACTAGCAACAACCACAAATATCCACCACATCAATTTGCCTCTTCTCGCTCATTAGGTGTTTAAAATAGATCATCCAAACAAATAGGAACCAGTACTGCTGCTGGCATGATTGTCACAAATATACTAATTAAAAAGGTTAAAATACAATAAAATAATATGATGATTGTAGTGGTTCAGTTTACTGATTTATTTGCCTATTTATTTGCAGTCACTAAAGAGCTGGAAAATATGACAATATTTCTCATTAATTTGATCAGTTATGTCACAGTGTGTAATTATCTTGAAATCTTCATTACAGACTGACAGCATGTTTCATTACAGATGGAGATTAAGGTAATTAGCCTCATTAACCAAGTTTAGTGCAGCAGAGTGTAAATAAAAATCAGTGCTTTAGCATTTTTGAGAGTAAACGTGGCACAAGTGATTATTTTCCGTCTGTTCTGTCTTATCAAGTGTCAGAAAATATACATCAAATTAATCTTGAAATTATATTGAATATTAATTTCTGCATATCAATCAGTCTTGAAATGGGAACATTTGTTTTATTGCAAGAGGCTACAGAGTTCCTAAAGATACAAGGAGCCTAGATAAAGTTCATTTGGAATCATCTGCACCTGTTTCTTCACTGGTTCAGGCCTTAAGTTAGGTGTGCTTTTTTTTTTTTTGCTTCAATGGTTCGTACGCAGGTCACTGTGTGTCTTAACAAACAAACATGCCCCTGAAACTGGGCAGATTCAGGGACTGAAAATGAGTCTTTGAAAGTCCTTCCGGAGACCTGGAGAACTGTTTCTCAAGACCACATAAAAATACAAGGAAGTCTGGATTAGGGATGAAACAATTATTTAAGTAACTTGAATATTCAATTACAAAAAATGTTTGAGACAAATTTTGCTCTCTGTGGAAATGGTGGAAAATGAAGCGCTAACAATCGCTAGTGTTGATATCAGTTAGCAATCGTAAAAGCGTGTTAACTTTTAGAGACCCCAAGTCTACTTGGAGAAGTTCAGTTCACATGAGGATGTTTTCAGTTCAGGTTCTGAATACAGCCAGAAACTGAACTGTATTGTTTAAGTTGGATTATAAGTAATACTTTATTATTAGATGGGGTATTGCAGGGGTACATCCTTTTTCCTTTTTTTTTAATGAAGATAAAACTAAGGTAAAGACAAATAGGCCAACCTATGTGTGTGAAGTTGTGTTTCAGATTTTTTAATGTGTAACATATATGTTTTACAGAAAGTTTCATTAAATGGCCTTAATTCTGGAGCCAATATGCCAAAGTGATGAGTTTGAATAAAAAACTTTTTTTGTGAGGAATAACAGCCAATTACTTGCTCATTTTAAGAGGGCTTTCTTGTTGCATAATGCACTACTGATAGTATAATTAATCCAATTAATCTATTAATCGCTGAAAAAATTGACAGAATAGTCGATTCCAAATATATTAGATAGTTGCAGCCCTAGTCTGGATCTTTGGGAGGAGAATATGGGGGGTCAAAACATAGTACTGTGCACAAGGTTGCATTATTTGAATGAAGGTCTGCTATGAGCAGATGATCCTGGATGAGATTTTGGAGGAACAGACAGAATGAAGTGCGACTCTGTAACACCTCTGTTCTGAAATAGCTTAAACTCGCGCTGTGTGATTGGACAGCTGTGATCCTGCAGTTTCTGTCTGTATGTTGCAGTTGGAGCGAGAAAGTCTGTTTTGTTGGTTTTCCCTTCACTCCAAAGTACTGGAAACTGTGGTACCGGATGATCCGGAACTTTAGGGTCTTTTCAAATATAGTCCTCTTTTAAGGAACTGAACTCAGTCCTCTAGAAGTGGTCTGAAAAGTGGACCAAACGAAAGGGAACTCAGTTCTTTTTTATCTCTTTCTGGTCCAATTTAGCTCAAATGGGGTCCCAGTTCTTTTTCTGATCTTTATGTTCCCCTTTCTTGGGATGTTTTTTCTACCTAAGAATAGATGGTTGAAAGATCTACCCAACTTTTACATTTTCCACAAACATCTAATCTATTTTCTTCAACTGATGGAGAGAGAGATGCTTGGTAGAGAAAGAATCTCTGACAAGAATCTCTTGGTCCCATTTGTTTTGTTATTTAGCTATTTATTGGGTTTTTATTTTTTTTGTATTGTTTTATTATTTTCTTTATTTGTATTTTTCAGTTTATTTCTTTATTGTCTCTTGTGTTTCCTGCATAGACATGTATGGTTTCCTGGGTTTGTAATACGTGATCTACCCACGGCAAGCCCAGAAGTTGAAAAGAGTTGAAGTGATTCCAGAGTGCTTTGTGTTCATAACGTACAGGTTAAACGAACCTTGTCGCGGACTTAAGGCGAGCTGAAAAAGTTTGATTTATTTCAGAGGGATCTGAGTTTGTTTGGTGTTTTCACAAATAAGCAAAAAATTGTGACCACTCTTTTTTTTCGCTTTAAGGACCACGTGTGAAAACACCCTTAAATACTAATGAGTCTGAACTCTTAGTATTTTTCCAGTTTCTTGTTTTTTTCCCCCCTAATATTTCAAATTGTAAAAATTTGTAACAAAGTGTCTCATATCTGCGCAGGGGTACTCACTGTTGCCTCACAGCAAGAAGGTCCTGGGTTCGACTCCCGGGTCGGGCGCAGGGTCTTTCTGTGTGGAGTTTGCATGTTCTCCCTGTGACTGTTTGGGTTTCCTCTGGGAGCTCCGGTTTCCTTTCACCACCAAAAAAACAAGTGTGATTGGGGATAGGTTAATTGAGCACACTAAATTGCCCCTAGGTGTGACTGTGAGTGTGAATGTGTGTGAGTGTGTTGCCCTGCGATGTGCTGGCGACTGTCCAGGGTGTACCCCGCCTTTGCCCGTTGCAACTGGGATAGGCTCATTTTTTTAACCTTTAACTACTGTGATTCTATCTGATGTCGAATTTCTGTGTATTCTCGATAATCAGAGCTTCTCTTATGCTCAGCGTTTATTTGCTGTTAGCTGTTAGCGTCTTTTCCAAGCATTTAAGCTGTCTGTTGCCATAGTGACAGCTTTAGAAGGTGCAGTAGTGTGTCAAATGTCTCAGAGGAAACACCTGCTCACCTTCACCATCACAGTGTTGCAGTGAATGTGGAAATCCTGGTCAGTGGATGGAACTGGACATGACTAAATTGGGGGAAATTGTGACATTATTAATCACCAAAATGATCAGTCATGTTTGTGACAGATATCGTTTAATTAATATCTAGAAATCACAAACCAAGTGTTTGCCTTCATGAGTCCTGAATTCCTCTGTTTGGAAGGTACTTCCAACCTATGTCTTATCACTGTCTCTCTCATTCATGCACACACACACACACACACACACACACACACACATTCTAACATCAGCAGGGCCAGTAACCTTTAATCACACAACCTTTAATTACATTCTTTTCTCTGAAGTGGGGTTTCTGTGTAGGTTTTGATTGAAGCCTCTTACTGCAGTTTCCGCCCTCCTCACTCTTGTGTGCTTGTTTACAGGTGGAGCAGCACTTCCCCTCGGTCATCACGAGCACAGGAGTGTGTGTGGAGTACGAGATTGGGGACCTGGTGTGGGCGAAAGTGGGGACGTATCCCTGGTGGCCTTGCATGGTGTCTTCAGACCCTCAGCTGAAGGTCCATACGCGGATCAATACCAGAGGTACCGACTTAACACTCCTCTTTGGACAGTAATTACCAGGGGACAGGCAATTTAAATACACGCCATACAAGTTCACTTTAAGGGCATGTAAAACTGATAATGTGTCAGATGTTCCTAAGGTTTATTTGTTTGTGAGACCTACAAATGCAAAAATGCTGTTATTGTTTAATACAATATAGTTTTCATGAATGGACCTTAGGGAATGAAATTAAAGACTCTGTGTGATATGGACAAAAAAAACACAATTTTTGACATCTTAAGACTTATTTCGTTTCTAAAGTAAATTTTAAGTTCAAAGTAATATTTACATTTTAATTTCAAAGTAATATTAAGGATCTTAATGTGTTGATGCCCTTTTGGTTGTAGCTACATAGAAGTAGGTGGCTTATACTAATTGTGTTTGTGTGTGTGTGTAGGTCACAGGGAGTACCATGTGCAGTTCTTCGGTAGCGTGGCGGAGCGGGCCTGGATCCATGAGAAGAGAATAGTTGTGTATAAAGGAGAGAGCCAGTTTGAAGAACTTCAAGCAGAAACGTTACGGAAATCCACCAACCCAACGGAGAGGCAAAAGGTCAGCCATTATTTTTACACCTTGCTCAGAGTCAGGAGCTTTTAGTTCTGTCAATAAAAATACACACATACGCTGCAGTGCACATACGCTGTACTCAGAGACTGTGACATGGGGCCCGGATGTCACAGTCAGCTGTACTCAGAGTTGGGATGTTTGAAAATAGCCAATCTGAGAATGTCTTTTTTTTTCCTCCTTGCTGCTGATTGACTGCTGCCCTGTGTCGCTGCAGTTTCCTCTGTGGAATTTCCTCAATGGAATGTCTCAAGTGTTTTTTAATTTGTTCTAATTAAAGCCCTTTATTTTTTATTTTGCTGTAAATTATATTCATTTATTAATGTATTTACCAGCTTATATCAAAGAAAACACCCATGCATTAAATTGATATTTTACATATTAGTACTGCAGGAGTTTAGTGTAAACTACAGTACAAATACAGCTTTACCTTTATGTTTTCTTTAAGGCCAATTGGTTTAAAATTAAATCAGTGTTTGGTAGCATATTTGGAGGCATATATAGGGTTTATATATGATGAAACACATGATGAAAACTGTACAGTAGGTACAGAATAATTTACAGTGAATACTGACTACTATGTAGGCGATACTCAGTATTTTGTAGTATTTACTGATCATTACTACGACTTTGTCAGAGGCTGAATATCAAATCCAACTGTGAAACCATTAATCCGTTTCTCTGTATGTTCCTCCAGCTGCTGAAGCCTCAGTCTCAGCGTGAGCGTGCTCAGTGGGAGGTGGGTGTCGGCCACGCGGAGGCGGCCCTGCTGATGACACGTGAGGAGCGCAATGAAAACTACACCTTCATCTACGTCGACAAGCAACCTGGTGAAGAGCCAGAATCAACTCCATCCCCCCCCACCAGGATCAAAAAAGCTGCCCGGCTCGAGCGCCGGCCCCGCCGCTCCCGCAGCACGAGAGAGGAAGTGCTGCCACGGCGTCAGCAGCCACGACGCCAGTGCAGCATCACCAGCGCAGAGGAGCACAGCTCTCCCAGCCAAGGGGACCCGGACCACAGTCCCGCAGGTACAGCCATCACCACACCTTTATACTCGGGGGCTGTACTTGCACTACTGAGTGATTTTGACTCAAATTAAAATCGTGAGGATTTTCTCATTTGGACATAGTGTCAGTATTGCGGTTTACTGCTACATGTTGTGACTGAAATGCCTTTCGATACATTAAGGGCCCATAGTATCTCACTTTTCAGGAATTGAAAAGGCTTAAAGTCGGTTTGTCTTTGTCATATTCACTGCCTGTCCACACAGTTCATATAAGGAAAATTAAGATGGAAAAACAAACTGTTTTCAAATCAGTTTTTGTGATGTTTAGCCTAGAGCAGTTTAGCCCCACCCAGCAGTTTAGTTCATTTCAAGTTTTAAGGAGCATTTCAGCACCATGCTATCTTTGAATTTCACCAACACATTAACATGTAAAAAAATAGACTTTTGTTGGGTTAGGTGAAGTCCTTGAATCACCAGAACACCCAGTAACTCACTTGGAGCTGTGATTGGTCACTCGGTCAGAAACACTGTGATTGGACATACTGTGATTAGCGTTTTGTAATATCAGTATTGCTGAAATTTGTCGCAGTGATGATAAAGATGATATAGTGTGCAGCCCGGTATTAAATTGCCCAATATTAAATGAATTGCTATGCATGACACAGTCAGTCTGCCAGTGTAATAATGGAGGATCTTGTTAGGTGATCCCGGCAGTCCTGCTGAAACCCAGTCGAGCCCCCGGAAACCCTCCCCCCCTCCAGTCCGAACGCCATGGAGGACCGCTGCCGCCAGGAAGCTGCTTCCTCTCTCCATCACCATGAAGAAGCTGAATGTTGAGATAATCAAATGTGACTGGCAGCTGCCCAAAGTGAAGGTGGAGCCTCTGCCCAAGCAGGTGGAGAAAGAGGAGGGAGAGAGAGACCAGGCCCAGTCCCCTGAGGTCAGATTCCTATACTATATTCATGGAATTTAATATGTATTGTAGCAGTTATTAAATCAACTGCTCATATGTCATATGTTGTCATAAGGTGCGGTTGTAGGCTTTTATTCAATCATTCATCAGCTAGGTAAACAATAAGGGTATTCTTATTAAATTCTTATAACTCAAGAAACATGGTTGAGTCCCTGAACTTATTGTTTTAATCCTGCCCTCACCAGAGACCCACAGTACTTACTATTCTCATATATTGGAGAAGCTTCATCAAACCTGCTGTCTTCACACCAGCCTGTTTTTATCTGACTTCTGACTGTCTGTGTTCAGGACTCCAGTGATAAAGCAGAGGCTGAAACATGCTCCAGCGAGGAAGAGCGAGCAGCTTCACCCACAGCCTGGAGCGATCCGGAGAGCGGAGAACACACAGAGAAAGGTGCATTCTCACACACACACACACACACACACACACACACACACACTCTGAACCCGAACCTGAGGTCAGATTAGATGAAATTGATGATTTTGATTTTCTCACAGATCCATTAATCTAAAATAAAGGTTCCTTTGTGGTACGTTGTTGCACAGTAAAACCCCAAAACGTACCTGAATGTGGGTGTGTCCACTATGTGTGCATGCGCATGCACACACATTTAAACACTGACAGACGCACAAAATCGCACATTCACAAGCCCTCAGCTGTTCTAATCTGGGTCCCTGTATGTTTAATGTGTGTATGTGTGTGTTGCAGAAACCATGGAAAGGAAGCAGCAGCGCAGATGTGTGCGGAGCCGCTCAGAGTCAGAAAAGAGTGTTGAACCTGTTCCTAAGAAGAAATTGAAGAAAGAACAGGTAGAGTAAAACACGCACACACACAGGCCAACCACTGCAGCTCTAAGATACTTCATCACCAGCCCTAAGATATTGCCTACATTATAAACCTAAATTTTTCATACCCCTGCACGTACATATGTGAGTACACCAATTCCTGTGTGTTTCATCTGACAGCTGTATGTGTGTCAGCATGTGACTTAGTGTGTTTGTGTCTGTGGGATGAACTGTGGTCCAGGTGTTTTTAATTGTTTTTAATTGTTTTTTTTACAGGCAGAAGCTGCTCCTCAGATGGACTTTAAAACTGGATCTCAGAAAGGTGAGTGTCTCCTCCGCAGTTTCTGTGTGTTGTAGGCAAGTTTCTGTGTGTTGTAGGCAAGTTTTACGACGCTGTTACACTCTACAGGGGCGAGTGAGATTTCAGACTCATGTAAACCGCTGAAGAAGCGTAGTCGAGCTTCGACAGACGTGGAGATGGCCAGTTCTCTTTACAGAGACACGTCCGACTCCGACTCAAGAGGACTCAGTGACCCGCAGGTAAAAACACAGTCGCCTATAACAAGCTGTACACACCCTCACTCATCTTTACACACCCACATACGCTCGTCTGCTCTCCTGTGCACTCCCCTGCACTTCTACCATGATATTAATTTTATATACTTAATATCACCACAAATTTATTTAGGATGTTAACCATTTCAGATTTATTCCTGTAATCACAATATTGTTATTTTTTTTATTTTTATTAGAATAAGTAAAAGCTTGTTTTGAATTTTGACAAAAGTTCAACAATATAAAGTTATTTAATATCTAGTGTAGTGCGTGAGTATTCAGGTTTTGTAGCAGAATTCATACTTCACATTTTGTCATGGAAGTGAATGTTATAAGTTAGTACCCTAATGTTTTTGTGCATGTCTGTGGGTGTACAGGGTGGGTTTGGGAAGCGCTCTGACAGTCCTGCCACAGTTGATGCTGATGGTTCTGATGCTCAGTCAGTCGATTCCAACGTGTCCCGGCAGGGCAGCAGTTCCTCAAAAAAGGATGTAGTGTGTCAGGTGAGTTGCCTTTACCGTGTAAACCAAAGCAAAACCTAAAAATGTGACTCACTGCCAGAGCAAGCATCAGCCTCCTTAAACATCTGAAGTCATTATTATTGCTGGCAGTCAGGAAAACTACATTTTAAAAATTATATTACTGCTGGCCAATGTATGGTCTGCTGACCATTACAGTAATCCCCCCAGGTTACCACGGATCAGGAGTCGTTCTTTTTATTCTATTTACAAAACACCATCGATATATATTAATTAAAACACATAAATTAAAAACTAGAAGTTGAATGGTTTCAAGTGGTGATACTTAAATGTTTTTAGGACAAAACTGATGGCACTTAAGATGATTGTTTTGAACAGTTGAAATATCCCTCAGGAGGGATTGCCGACCTCAGCAGGGGCAGACTGAAAAGCGGGGGATTACTGCATTGCAATATCCATCTCTGTAATACTGATATCATTAAAAGCTGCAAAATGAAAATGAGCCTCTAAACAACCACAGTGTACCTGAAAAGTCACAGCTCCAGGTGTGTTACTGGGTGTTCATGTAATCCAGCAAAAGCCCCATTTTTCACCATAGAAGTTTGTGGCAAATAGATACATGAATGGGCAGGGTCTAAAACATGTTACCTGAAAACAGAGATCAATCTAAGTGTGTTGGTTTTGTGACAAAGATTTGAAAATGGGCTGTGTTTGACGCCCTTTAATATGTTGAAAGGTATCACAGTCTCAAAGAGCAGTAATTTCGCACTAATGATATTTCACCTCTACAGCTCTTGTAGCTTCAACATACACTTTGTAAACTTTAAGTCAATTCCACATTTGTGTTTAATCAGGAAATACATTGTTTGGAATTTGACCTAAAGTTACTGTGTATAGTCTCGTAAAAGTTTTTGCTTTTTTTGTACACAAATAGTAAAGCTACACCTGTCAATACAGACTTTAAATGTATTTAATAGGTAGCTTGGCGTTCCAGTTGGTCGACAGATTTATTTTAATCACCAAAGATAGCCACCATATAAACACGCTAGCAGTCAACTACATAGCAACCCTATTTCAGCCACTTGAAAGAGTACTCAAAAAGCTTGGGAACAGCCTGTCTCCTAAGATGCCTTAAAAACTGCATTACAACACACAAGCAACCTTCTTGGATACACTATCCACTCCATACCAACCATCTAAAATAGCACACAATGCCCTGGCACTAGTATAGCCCTAACAACCACCTGGAATACCATAGGAGCAGCGTAGAAAGTTCCTGGAACACTACAGAACCTATCTAGGAATTACACTATTGCACTATCCAGGTCATAGACTATTGCAACTGCCTGTCATAACCAAAGCAGCTAACAAGCATTCATTTAAATACAAACAATGGATTAAACCTCAGATAACCCTTGTACTTATTAAAACATGTTGTATAACTATATTTAGCTTTTTTAACATTTGTTTAAGTTATATACCTTGCATATTACTTTTATTTATTTTATTGTTACTTTTATGTCTTATTTCAGTTTTTCATCTTATTTTAACCCCGTTAAGGAGCATGAATTAGCTTTTTGTTATGTGTTGTGTAATTGAAACTTAACAGATAAAAAGTAATGTGAGCTCATTTAAATGTAATTCAGAATGATTGTCAGAGCACATGAGGGTCTCATGTTTAGTGCAGTAGCTGAGTCTCATGTGTTTATGGAAAATTCGGGCTGGAGTTTTGGCTGTGATCTTTTGTCACTGTGCAGCAGGGAGATGTAAGATTTGGATCAGTGCTGTGGGGTGTGTTTGTGTTTTGTACTGACTGAAATGTTTTGTGTGTGCGTGCGTGTGCGTGTGTGCGTGCAGGTGTGTGAGACGTCCGGGGATTCCCTGCTGAGCTGTGAGGGAGACTGTAACAGACTGTTTCACCCCAAGTGTCTGGTCTCTGCTGGGGGGACGGAGGGAGAGACCATCTGCACTGAGTGCAGGACAGGTCAGAACAATAACTTTTATCATTGTTTCCTTTATACAAAGTATGTGTCAGAAGAATGAATAGAGAAGCAGATGTAAATAATGGCTGCCCAAACCTCCCAAATAAACAATTAAATGTAATCATATACCCTGTGTGTGTGTGTGTATAAACATACATACAGGCACAACCCAGATAAATGTACATATTAGGGGTGGAGCCGAACCCGAATACAGTATTTTGAAAGGCACAAATAACGTATTTTTTACGAATACCTATTTTGAATAAATACTCAAACATTTTCAGGAACAAGCTAAACTTTATATCAGTGAGCTGCGTTTCCTCATGATACTGTAGGCATGCCAGGATGAATGAGTGAGTGAGTGGCATTCAGGATTCGGGGTGGGGGGAGGGCGGGGTGTGAAAGACGTGACTGACAAAGGCACACAGCATCAGAGAAGGCGCGGCTGAGCCAAAAAAGACTTAACTGCATCGCCATTTTAGATAGAGTGTTGTACCTTAACTGGATTCTGGGATCGGGAGATTTATACGTGGATGCTCTCATGTTTGCTTTGATTAGGTAGCTCTGTTAGCTCTAATTTAGACAGCTGGATTTTAAAGCCTGGGTTTTTAATCCTAGTTTGAATTTTACTCAAATACAAATACTTTTTCCTCCTCAACAAATATAAATACAGATACAAATATCGGCTGCTTTGCACACCCCTAGTATATATGTAGACTGATTTTGACTGAACTATCTTTACTTTCCCTCAGGTTCCCACGCCTGTTTCTCCTGTAAGGTTGCCGAGGGAGATATAAAGCGCTGTTCAGTGACCGGATGTGGTCGTTACTACCATGAGACGTGTGCCCGTAAATACCCGGGCAGTGCGGCTGAGCCCAGGGGCCTGCGCTGCCCTCAGCACAGCTGCGCTACCTGCTGTCTAGAGAGGGACCTGCACAAGGCCAACAAAGGTCTGTCACAATACACAACATAAAACACAGTTACTGGATCTTTTGTGATGATAACCCTAACCCTAATAACTCAAACCGAGCTGGGCTCCGTAGTGTTCCTTCCTCTCACCAATCACTCAGTATAACTGTCCTGTCTCTCTTTTTGTGTGGACAAGGTAGTCCTACCCCTCCCGTCAGGCCTTGTGTGGGTTTTGATTGTTGAATGAATATAATATTATGGCAGAAACTGTATTCAGTGGAGACAGTAGGTGGGCAAAAATACTAAATGGAGGTAGAACAACAGTAAAAAGCTGTGCAGCAGCAACAATGTAAGTTGTATGTTAAAGAGATGTGATGTGTGTTTTCAGGCCGGATGGTGCGTTGTATCCGCTGCCCTGTGGCGTATCACACTGGCGATGGCTGCATCGCGGCAGGCAGTGTGGTCCTCACGCCCCATGTCATCATCTGCAGCAACCATTCCAGCACCCGGCGGAATGGCCACCTCTGCTCGCCTGTAAACGTAGGCTGGTGTTTCATTTGCGCCCGAGGTGAGCCAGGTCCCTTCACCTTTCAAACAGCGAGCATTGAGCTAAAAAAATACTCCCTCCGTGTTCATGTGTGCTTCTTCCACAGCCAAACACGTGGAGAGCATGTTAACATAGCACACGCACATACACACACACTGTTACCATTAATACTGTGCAGATAACTCGGCGTTGTCTTTGTCCTTTTCTGACTGTAGGGACACTTGTTTGAATGCAGATTCTAACCCTTTCTTTCCTCTTTTCATCTAATCTCTCCTCCTTTTAGATGTTCTGTGTGTCCGTAAAGCACCGGACCGTGTCAGTTTCTCAATAACCTCTAAATAATTTACTCTGTCTGTGACCATTGGCACCTGAACGAGGTTAAAGTGGAC
The DNA here is from genome assembly GCA_037832545.1 of Rhabdalestes septentrionalis. NCBI lineage: Eukaryota > Metazoa > Chordata > Actinopteri > Characiformes > Alestidae > Rhabdalestes > Rhabdalestes septentrionalis. Next base: position 318,777 of record JBBMFX010000033.1, on the reverse strand, counting down.
CCAAACAGACATTTCCTCTCCCAGCGAAACTGTCCCTGTCTTCCCGTGTGTGTCTGTGCGGCTCTGAAGGTGTCATCAGTGACGGTGAGATCTTCGCCAACTCTGAGTCACGCAGGACTTGTTTATCCGACCCTTGTCCGCTAGTCATTTAGGAGCTTTACAGATGTATGGCATATATAAGGAGATACATATATATAAATATATATATAGTTGATATGTGTAGGTACGTGGTAGGTATATGGAGATATAGGCAGGATTAAAGCAATTTGTGGCAGATATAAGATGATATATGGCAAATATATAGACATAAATGACAGATATATGGCTTATGTATGTCAAACAAATTGAAATATATGGCAGCTATATGGAGATAAATAGCAATGTATGGCAGATACATGGAGATATATGTCAGAAATGGGACAGGTATAACATCATATGACATTTTCATGTCAGGTCGCTACGGTGATTTACTGCAAACACACGGTAGGTTTGTTCAATTCACCAGCTTTTAAGGCAGTTAAATTCACAGAGTACGACACAAGAAGACAGCTAACAATATAGCTGTTATAAGAATACATGTCTGCGTTTTTTATTTTTAATAAGTTAATAAGTTAAATTTGTGCGATATACCCCACACCTGCAGGACAGTGGGGCTAAACATTCTAAAGTCACTGATCGCACCTTCGGCCTCTGGTATCCACACACAACAGTGCTCTCCTCTGATTGGTTAATTAATTAGATTAGACCTGATGATGAGTAGAAGATTAGTGTTGACGGTTCTGTGTTGTCTATGGTCCTGATGGTGGGGGGTGTTGGCATGGGAACGGGTGCACATTAATTTCTTTATGCTATTTTGTGCTAATAAAAGCTTTAGAGTAAGTTTTACAGCTGTAATTCACCATGAAGCTCCCAGACCAACACTCAATCCCCCCAATCATCACTATTTTCTCTTTCCAGGACTCGTAGCTCCTCTTTAACTGTGTGAGTCTGTGTGTATATGTGTGTAAATGTGTGTGTGTGGGTGTGTTTTTCCCGGGGTCGAGGGTAGTGTGTGATTGCTCATGGATTCTCCTGTTTGTCTCGTGTAGGGCTCTTAGTGCACGACCACACTGACACCGTTTTAAGTTCTTATACCTTTAAGTCTCACTACCTTCTGACTGAGTCAAATCGTGCTGAGTTGATGAAATTACCTATGATTCCTTCTTCTTCGTCAGCTACCAAAAAGAATATCGGAAAAGGTAACATCACATTTTCTTGGTGTTTTTAGTGTTTTGTCGTTTGTGTGCTTTTTTTTATTGTTTTTGGCACCCTCTTTTGTTTACATTCAATTAGAATTTCCCATGATTTTGCAGCTACTAATGCAAACGGACTTGAAATAACTCATAGCGTCACATGACGGCAGCTTCTGTAAACTCTGAGTGCACAGTTTCTTATGCCCACCGCCTTGTAGATACACTCATCGGGCACTTTATCAGAAACAGCTGCCTCTTGTTCCTTTCTTTTGTCTCAAAAAAAAATGGGCAGTGATTGGATGGACAGGGTGTTTCTAATACCGTGGCCAGTGACTGGAAGCTCAAAATGTGTGTTTCTAATAAAGTGGCTAGTGACTGGGAACACAAGGTTGGTGGACTTAACTGGTACCTCAGTGTATATGTACACACATATTCCTGAGTTCCTCACATGCCCCAGGTGAGAGCGTGAGGCCCCTTATTTTTACACGCAGGCGGTTATTTTGAGTCCTACAACTGCTCGGCTGTGGGCTTGCTGCAGATCACCTCATGTTTGCTTGAGCACATCCTTCTGAACCCCAAAATCCCAGCGTATTTTGGATGGCAGCCTGCTGGTGACCTCTCGTTTATGTTCTCGGTCAAGACTGTATCCATGGAGACCACACTTGGGAGGGCAACACACAAAAAAGGAATTGCATTTCTAAAATATTTTTACATTTACAGGTAATACGAGTTAGTTCCCATTACTGTAAACTCCTAACATATGCACCAACACAAACTGCATTACTGTATATGACAGTGGAAAGAATATTGTGAGAAATAAAATTGTGGTAATAATACTTTACAAAAGCTTTGACACACTGTAATAGTCTGTGTAACACGTAGTGCATTCACTTTAAACTTTAATACGTTTATATCATTAATATAATATAAATAATTTAAGAGACAAAGTGCAGTGTTTACATTGATCACACACACAGACAAATATTTCTGTTGGGGATAAAACAAATACATTGTGGTCAGACAAACCTAACACTGTTTATGCTGCATGCCGTTCAGACAAACCACACACTGTGTTTAGACAGACTGCACACTGTTCTCAGACACACTACACGCTGTCAGTAATAATAACGTGAATCTGTTTAGTTTTGATTATGATTACTATTTGGGATAGCAATGCGTGGTTGCCTGTTGTGGCGAAGTTGAATTTGTTTATATATATTTTATATTGGTAGATATTGGGGGGACATTGTGAGCTCATCTACATATTTCTGAGGGACATGTCCCCCCAATACATACTGTAATCACGCCCTTGTCCTAATTGAGAGCTGATTTTCTGCCATCCAAAATAATGCCTTTTTGTTACCTTTGCTGTTAGTCTGGGTGTTTTCGTCAGTCTGTGTCTGATCTATTCGCTGTTGCTGCAAATCAAATGCCACTAAAGCTCAGGTTTTTAGAAGCACATTTTATATTCCTCAAACCTCACCTCAAAGCATGCATGTCAGAACCATCCAGAATAACCTCTCTCCTACTCACGAGTGTGTGAATCACACCAGGAAATTCATTTCTGTCATTTCTGCAGAAGCTGAGGGCCACCAATTTTACTGTAGACAGTGTTTGGTGTGAACTGGTTCTTTGTAGAGACTGTGGTTTCTTTAAAGTGGAAGTGAATAGAACCAGACATCTCTGATACTATGGACCCTCATTGAAGCTACACAAGTGTGTAAATGATAAACACTAGAATCTGAACTGAATCACATTTCTTTGGGGACTAATTTGCCATGACACCTTGCATGTCTACGTCCAACATGAATGGGTTTAGTTTTAGGGCCAAGAGCTTCTTAAAACTGTGGTAGAGCAAAGTCTTAGCTGTCAGGTGGAGTATTTGTATCTTAATTCATATTCGTTTCCACCTCTGCGTTTATTCTGTCACTGTTCCAGGCAGACATGCTGTTGGGTGAGATTTGGAGAATAGCGCCCTCTAGTGTTTGTTAACTGACTGGCACACAGTAACAAGGAGTGCCCCTTTGTGTATGTTTTTTCCTTTGTGGGTGTGTTTGTGTGTGTGTGTTTGTGTTTGTGTGTGTGTGTGTGTGTGTGTGTGTGTGTGTGTGTGTGTGTGTGTGTGTGTGT
>JBBMFX010000033.1:297443-307859 GCA_037832545.1 Rhabdalestes septentrionalis | reverse complement strand
ATTACTTTTTTAAAGGTACTTGCCCAACACTGTCTATCACCTGCTCTACACCACCACCACCACCCCCACACACACACTCCTACCACAAACACCCCTATGACACAGAACACTCCACAAATCTCTCACCTCCTCTGCTTGAATGACACAACATTACCACACACGCACCTCTAACACATACGCGTTTACCACTCACACTTCAGCCGTATACACCTCTACCACACAAACACACGCTCACACAATTCTCGCATTCATCACTAACAGGTCTCTACCCCACAGAACACACCACTACTCTGTCATATGCTCTACCTGATCCTCAGCAAACCACCACACGGCGCACACACACACTACACCACTAGAATGCACCCTTTCACTAAACACACCTCTACCGCACAGACTACTCTACTTCTCTATGTGCTCTTCCTGAACCTCAGCAAACCATAGCGCTGTATGACACTACTGCACACACCGCTCTATGGTCCACATACACCTCTACAACACGGAACACCACTACTCATTCACCTGCTTTGCCTGAACTGCAGCAAACCGCTGAACTGAACTCACACACTTCTACCACACACACAAACACGCATACACCATAGCAATACTACCCACACTGGCACAATGTTTTTATAAATAAAATCATCAGTGTTGTTGAATAATAGATTGCCAAAGAAGATAGTTCTGTACTTAAACAATTTTAGTTTCTAAATCACATTCCAGAAATTCAAGGTCACTTTGTAGTTGTTTTGGTAAAAGTAAACAAAAATTACTAAGAAATAATTATTTTTGAGCTAAATAACGTATTACATATTGACGTGTGTGTTTGTGTTTCCAGGCCGTTGGGAGTGCCCATGGCACCTGTGCAGTGTATGCCAGCGCCCCGCCTCAACATTCTGCCACTTCTGCCCCACCTCTTTCTGCCGTGAGCATGAGGGTGGACAGCTGGCACTCTCAGCTCGGGATGGCCGACCCTGCTGCCACAAACACGACCCCGCCCAGACCGGCCAGGTCCGAGTGAAGCAGGAGCCACCGGAGCCTGGAGAGGAGGAGGGGGAGGAGGAGGAAGAGATGGAGGAGGAGGTGGCAGGGCCAGAAGAGGGAGGGGCAGGAGGAGGAAGAGGACAAAAAGAGGGAGGTGGAATGGCAGAGGAGGAGGACGTGGGCGAGTGACTAACAGTGGGACTGAAACTGAAGGGGGCGCTGCTGTGTCCCAAAACATCCGTACAAGTGTTACCTGTATCCATTCCAGGCCAACGGTGGCGGCATGTTGATTTCTTTACAGTCTCTTCACTCCTCCGGACACGAGGGACAAAATCACAACCAACCCTCACTTTACCCGCAAATACACTCCAGAAACAAACACAAATGGAAACACACAAGGACTTGATTTTCTGTACCTCATGTAAATAGAAAGGATTCCTATGAGGCGGAGGGAGTTCAGCACATATTCAGATATCAGCTATCGGTGGTACTTAAAAAAGACAAAATAAGACAAAAAAACTAAAAAATAATAATATAAAAAACACAAAAGAGAAGCAGCAAGCGGATGGCTGTGGTTCGGGTCCGCGCTGCCACTTCATACCCACGTGTTTGTGATTTGTAATATATATATATCATTATTAATATATTTATGACTATGTTTACATCCGCTCACAGTGTACAGTATTGTTCATCTGTATTAGTGAGTTTGATATCACTATTCTTAATGTTGTATACGTGCCCTGAAATGATGAACCCACTCCACGGCTTGGCCTTTTTTTTTCCTCCGGTTCACCATTTTCGTGCGGGACATAGGAAATTAGGAGACGTGAGAAGATTGCAGCACTTCATCCATTTTGGGGTGGGGTGGGGGGGTTGCTAGCCCTGAGATGAGGTTCCCTCAGTGTTCTACCAGCTTTCCGGTACTTTCTTCCGGTTCTCTGGGTCCTCGGATCTCTTTCGTCCCAAAACTGCCATCGATAGGACTGTGCCAATATGGACATCGACTAGCTTGTTTTTATTTGAGTTGTTATGGTTACGACTTTTTCTTTTAACATTTTGTTGCTTCCACTGGGATATTTGTAAATACAGTGTCTTGTTCTTTTCAGTGATTTTGCCAAAACGTGGTCACTATGTCCGTCCCGTGCAAAAAAATAATAATAATCAAACTCACAGTTGTACAATAGTGGTGAATTCGGAAGGTAGAACGTACAAGGTGTACCTTAATTTTTCCAGAAATCATTTTTCAGTGTCTTAAAAAAGCGGATTGATGTTACAGACTTTTTGTTTTTTGTATCACATTTTGTCTTAACGACTAAACGAAGATGCGGAGCTGGAAGATGAGTGACGAGCTGAGAGTGTAGCATAAACCTTTTGCGCGAATTTTCTACTTCCTAGACGTAAATAGACTTAAAAAGAAAAAACTCATGGCTTTAACGCGGTCCGTGTGACAGTGTCGTGACCTCCTCGCTCTGTAGCTCCTGTGGTGTGAAGTTCTGTGCTGGAGAACTTTTTCATGTCCTCCTGGGTCGCGTTCACCCAGCAGCAGTAGATACACTTGCTGACCCTCACAGTAGTGTGTGCGCCCATACATGCGCCGCCCAGCCTCATCTCAATGTTCTGATTTTTTCTTTAACCAAGTCCACAGTATTCAAAAAATACACTCTTAAAAATAAATGAGAAAATGAATTTGCTAAACAAACTGATAAATCAGGATAGAATGAGCCAAACTGATATTTTCTATTTTATTGTTAGTTTGTTTAGTGTAGATCCAGTTTCCACCAGAGGGGGCGACAGATGGTGGGTGTTGCTGCTCGTTATTGATGATTTGAGGCTCTGACCTGATGCTGTTGTAAACAAGACAAATTAATTTAAAGAAGCTTATTAATGCTCAGAAATATTTGAGATCCTTTATTTTTAAGAGTGTCCAGAATGAAAGTGTTACTGGTCTGAGTTTATTTGAACTTGTTTGTTTAGTTTTCTCAGCGGTCTGCCGTTCGATGTCATGCGTCTGGAGCGGAGAGTGACGAGTGTGAAGGAGTTTCTCTGCCAAGCTGAGACTCTGGGGTGCGCAACCAAGGGGCGAGGCCGCCTTTAAAGCACTTTTGCTTTGTTTCTGTCTCGCATCAGCCTTACATGGGTAATCCTCACAATAGTTTATTTTTTAACTTTATACCTTTTTCCCCCCCATTTCTTTTGTTATTATTTAGCACTTTTATCCTCGGACCTCATTCCTGTTTGCATGTAAACGGTTTCAGCGCTCGTTATGTATAGTATTCTGTATTTTAACACATTTGGTAATAAAGTTTCCACAGAATGTGTTGTCTTTAACCAAACACAGTAAGTGTTACTTCAAGAGTTTTTTTTGCCTCCAAGCATGAAATACCCCTGATTATAATTTTTTTAAATGTTAGTTTTTACATTTTATTTTTAAAATGTTTTTTCTCCTCCCCATACGCAAACGTCACGATTTCAGTGTCGTACATTTGCACCAATTCATAAATGCCTTGTTTGACCCGTCGTGTTTATCGTCTGCTCGAACTTTTCAGTGTCGTTAATTACACTTTAATTCTTTCTGGAGCCTTTACTTTTGCCATATCAGCTGTGGAAGGTTCTGTATTCCCTCATGAAAGCTGTTCAGTGTTCGTGCGCTGCACTCCATGTCTGTTTTTTTATTTTTATATAAATATGTGATTTAAAGTGTCATGAACATCTTGTGCTTCTTCACGCATGGAGGTGCCTGTTCTTTAGTTTAATTTTTTATGAATCATGGCTTCACCAGAGCTCGTTAGTGTTGATGTGTTGAGCTCACATTCCTTTAACAGATAGACTGTTTATTTTTACGTTTTTTTGTTTATTTGTTTTCTATGCTACGGGACGTGACCGGTTTGTTTCTTGTGAAGCTTAAGTGTTACTGTAAAGTTCTCACCGTTGCGATTCCATTGGATCGAAGTATTCACTCCAAACTAAATAAAGTATAACTGATATTACCTGGGTAGATGGACGTCCTCCGCTTTTCTGAGTGACGCACTCGCGAGCAGAGTTTTTTCCGGCCGCGTGGTGTCAAGTCATGTACATATTAGACGCCGAGGAACTCCAACTGTCGCTGTGCTGTAGTGTCTGAAGAATGCCTGTAAACTTACTCCTGAATGTTTGTGAACTATAGGCACATTTTTTGTATGTTTATTTTACTGTATTTTTATTTGGACTTTTGAGATGTTTTTTCTTCAGAATTCATAATTTATTGAGAGTATTTTAAGCGACATTCCACAGATTTACTCAGTTTCAGACTTGCCTGGTTTGACTTCAATAAAACTGTACTGAATGTTCAAAGCCAGTCCCCCGCCCCCCCTCGTTTGTGGGGTCAGAACAGTCACTATTAGACCATAAATCAAAGATATTAAATAAGTATTAATGAAAAGAAGCTGCATCAACGAACTTGGAATAATCACCAGTTGTCAAAACATTACAATTGATAAACTGAATCATCCAGTGTGTGTTTGGTGTGAAGCGGTTAATTGTTTTATTCACAATTGACACCCAGAGAAACTCCATGTGTTTCAGTTGGAGACCTACAATCTCACACTGACCACACACACACACACACAGAAATGCTGGATTAGCATGTTAACCCTGGGAAAGGTGTTTCTAACTATTTGGGCCGATAGGACAGTGAAAATAAAGAGAATGTATGTAAATTGACTTTATAAACATTTTTAGTTGTTTAAATTTTATCCAGGTAAACTGAGAACTAATTCTCATTTACAAACATGACCTGGCCAAGAGGCTGCAGACACAAACATACACGGCTGTACAAAGTTATCAACAACAATTACATTAAAAGAAGAAAAAAAGCAAGGGAAAAACGAATAAAATGCTCAAGCATGTGTGTTCAACAGAAACAAGTGTCAACTATGATGTTTTGGAGTTTTTGCTTAAAAGTAGATATTGGGATCGGGTGCATTAGCGGCAAAACAGATGACTGAATTAAAGAATAAGCTTTTTAGGAATTGTATTTGGTGCCATCCTATAGAAAATGTTGCCAAAGTCCAAAATTGGTAATACTGTCATTTTAACAAGAGTGCATTTGGTAGCATAAGTAAAATATGCATTGTTGTGGAACAGAAATGCTAGTCTGCAGTTAACTTTGGCTTGAAGGTTATATTATGTTTTAATATATTCCAGGGCAATGCTGTTCATGCAGGTAATAGTGGGTGAGGCTGAAGCAACTGAATGCATCCTACATTTTGTCTAACTGGTGTTAAGACAGAGGTGAAGATTGTCAAAAAACTGCTCCATAGATGTGAGGCTGAGTTGAAGAATGGAAGTGCAGAATGAGGCGAGGGTCCACTTGAGTATAGAATTGTGTCATCTGTGTAAAGGTGAATCTGGAATGTGCCTGCAGCTTTGACAGTATCATTGATGTAAATTGAAAAAAAGGTTGGGCCCAGGATGGAGCCTTGAGGCACACCTTTAGAAATGATAAATGTATCTAACATGATGTTTTCAGCCTTCAATTGCTGAACTCTCTTCGTGAGTTAACTGGTGAACCAATCACAGCTGGAGGTGGACAAACCAATACTGGAAAGCTTCAGTAAAAGGATTCTATGGTTGATGAAATCAAAGGCCTTGGTAAGGTCTGTAAAGGTAGCAATACACACCTGCTGTAATTATGTCATCCAGGACCTTTGTCGTGGCTGTTATACACCCATTACCTGTCCGAAAAACAGATTTCATGTCAAACAATGTATGATTTTAGCTGAAAGCTTTTAGCTGACTTTGGACAAGCTTCTCTAGAACTTTGGCAAGGTAGGATGGAAACTGGGCGATAACAGTTTGGATTAGATCCAGAACCACCTTTGAAGAGGGGGACATTTATGGCTGATTTCAAATCAGAGGGGAACTAGAATTGTAGGGACATATTAAAAAGTCTTGTGACAGGAACAGCAATAATACATGCTGCTTTGAAAAACATAGGATCAAGACCATCAAGCCCAGCAGATTTATTTGTATTCAGGTTGGTAAGTTCACCCTGGACTTCCGAGGTGGAAATCATAGGGGCATCGTTGTTGGGTGAAAAGTGGGACTAAATTACCAGGACCCCAAGTTGGGGGAAGGCCCCTGAGGTTGTAGGTAGTTGTGAACCTCAAGCTTGCTGAGGCCAATGGCCACTGCTTGTGCATAGGGCCCAGAATGTGGTGCTACGCAGCTGTCAAGGAGAAACAACTGTTGTCCAATGGAGGCTGGAGATGTGTTTAGTCATGTCTAAAATGTCAATCAATGAGGGAGGGCTCAAGACTTTTGCAGAGTACTGTGCTTAGCATAAAAATCTGCCCAGTCATTTGGTGGAGGTGGTGTTGTGATGGTCATTATAGGTTCACTTTCTCTCCATACACTGTAGTTTGTGTAGCTCAATAGTTATTTTTCTAGACCTATGGTATAGATTTTAAAAAATTGCCCTGCCCACTAGTTTGCGGAGACATCGTCAAAAACATATCAGCGGTTTTGGGGTGGGGATGAAAGTCATGTTTCGGGGAGGATTACATAACAAAAATGAAATGTAATTATATTTTAAGTGGATAAAGTATGAAAAATAAGTTGGATATTTATTTGTTCTTTTCATAAACAAGTAACAAGCGCAGAAGCTTATGGAGAAACACCCTGGACATGTCACCAGTCCATTGCACACACACACACCACTAGGGGGCAGTGTATAATCTCCAGTCCACCTGACCTGCAGGTCTTTGGTCTGTGGGAAGAAAGCCAGAGCTCCCAGTAGAAACACAGACGGATACTGGGAGGCAGAACCTGAATGCTCCAGCCGGTCGGTGATGCAACAGCACCACCCACTGCACCACTGCCTATATGACGACCCATCAAAACAAAGTGGTTTCAGCAAAATGACTCCCTCGCCCCCTCCCCATAGTAAGAACCCCACATATCCTAACTGCTGACGTCTGAATTCGGAGAGTGACCCATGAGATCATGACCCCTACACATCTCCCTCGGGTTTCAGAGCATCCCAGAGCTTCACTAATAATATTTTAATGAGAGCAGCTGAAAGAGGAGGGAAGCTAAAGGGAATTTTTTAAAACAAAATCTGACCAGTCTACATCGAGTTGGACGGACCTGAAAACAATCTAAAAAACTTCCTAAAACTCCTCACAGTCCGGAGATGAAGGTAAACACTGCAAGAATGAACTGCAAGATTTTCCAGTGGAAAACATGCTGTTATGTTCAAGGCAAATCAGATGAGTGTTTACATTCATATGAACCGTTTTCAGTTTACACACAGTGAAATAAAACATTCATCCAGGACCGCAACGTTCGTTTTAGATACATGGTACAACACATGAACAAAAACAGAAGCACCGCAAAAAGTGCAAAATTGACTATTACACAGAATGAAAAGAGAGAGAAAAACACAGGAGCAACAAAATATTTATCATTAGCAATGAAATGAATATTGTTTTACAGATAAAAAGCCTTAACAGTATGTGCTTGTTTTCTCCCAGAGCACTGTTTAAAGAACTGTGGCACGTTTTGTTTCACTAAACCACCACACATTTTAAAAAAGAAAAGTAAAGATTATAAAATGTTTCTTCATTCATTGCGTGTACAAGCATACAAGTGTAAAAGTGTGCAAGTGGAAGTGCACGAGCTGTGGAAGTGCACGAGTGCAAGTGTGCAACAGTAGAAGTTTAAAAGTGTAAAAGTGTACAAGCGTGCAAGTTTGCATATGTCCAAGTACCCAAGTGTGCTACTCTACAGGTGTGGAAGTGCAAAAGTATGAAATGGCAAAGTGTCCAAGTGCACAAGTGTACACGTGTGTGCGGATTGGAACGCCCCCTTCCTGAGAGTGCAGGCCCTTGTCTATCGTGACGTGTCCGCGGGGCCTGCCTCTCCGGTTTTTTCGTTCTGGATCAGGGCTGAAAATCAGGATGTCCTGGTTCTAAAGTGTACTGTGAGATGCTGGAACGGACACAGTCGGTTCTAAATTCATGACAGAACCCAGTGTGGCCGTGCGCCGCAGGGTGAGACGAGAACAGAACGGAAGCGCAGGTCTGTACGAGAGCGGGAGACACGGAGAGAAGAAAGAGAGGAGGAGGAGGAAGATGATGATGATGGTGATGATGATGATGAAGGACGCAGTGCCGTGTTTGGTGCTCGTAAGCTTGGAACACGTGGTCCTTTCCACGTTTTTTTAGCTCCGTTCCTCCGTTCCACCTTAAATAGTGCTGCTGTTCCATTCGGGCATCTGAGGAACTGCTGCACTGTTCAAGGTGGAACGGAGCTTAAAAACTTCACCTTAAATCTAATGTTTGGCCTCTAACATCCAGTACAGTCAACTTTACAAATGATTCTCTCTGGGTCATTTTTGCAAATTCTTAATTTTCACTTTTTCTCTTTCTCAAACATCATCTATCACTTCCTCACCTTCCTCGCCGTCACTGAACTCCCTTTTTGGGGTGCCAAGATCACTTTCTTCCTTCACTCAGCGCCCTTTGTCCTGGTTTGGTGTTTACATTTGTGGTTTTATAATAAACTTATTCTATGTCCTCTAAAAGCCTTTAAATTAAAAAAGCATTTCATTAAATCTTTCCTGCATTTCCTCTTGAAAAGGGAAAGGCAACATTCTTAAAAGGGGAAACCTCACCCAGAATGTTAGTGGAGGAGTTTGAAGTAGGATTGCTTTACAGTGGAGGTGAATGCAACCAGGCGTCTTTGAAGCAAATCGAGCTCTTTTGTTAAATATGGACCTACAAGTGAAGCGTCTTGTGTCTCTGAGTGTGTATATGAACGTTGATTATGGGGGAAAGTAGGGAATCTGAACTAAATCTTTTTTTTTTGGGCTATTTGGCCTCACAATTACCCCATGTATCCCGAAAAATACTCAAACCTCTAGTAAAACAATGTCTTAAACGTCAGGGGGTGCAACTGTCATCATTTAATGGAGTAACTTTCTGTGAGGAGATTTTAGGGGCAGACGTCTGGTTCCATTCACTTCCTCTGTGTAGAGAGTTTCTCCCGAAGAACACACTAAACACTTAATTATGCAGGAACATTTGGTGGAATTCCCTAAGTAAGGGTTGGGATGAGCTGGGAAAACACAAATGTATTTAAAGGGTCCATATCCTTTTTTTTTGCATGAATTAAAAAGGCATTTTTTTGCTGTTCATTTTAGACTGACCTATTGAAATGAGTTGTGTTGTGATCGGCTTGTAATTTACTCAAACATAATGTTTTGAAACTGACATATATCAGACTTCTTAAGAATAAGAAACATGAGGTAGGTTTTGTTTTTAATGAAATGGGCCCTTTAAAGCTGGTGCAGGAAAATGGAACATGTTTTTTTCAGGAATGCTTCTCGGTTCTCCTGGGTGACCTCAGAATAACCATGATGACCTCTTGACCCTCAGGGTGCAGGTGCAGTTGAGACACCTGTCCTGAAGATGAGGAAGAATATGGATACCAGGTTCATCACTGAAGCTGTCGTCCGTCTGCTGCTCCTCGCTGTGTTCCTGTGAGTTTACACAGCTGCTGTTAATGCACCCCGAAACAAGCAAATTATATGTATGTAATAAAATAACTTCATTAATAAAGGGAGATGAGAAGCTGTGACAAACTTCTAACAGAAAAAAGACATACACACAAACACATTCTGCAGGCCGTATGTTCAGGCCTACCCTCGGATGCACTGCTCAATGTATTTTTTTATAAGAAAAAAAGATAAATATTTAAAACAAATGCAACTGACTGTTGAAAATATTTTATAGCTTGTAGTATCACATTTAACTACAGATGTTTCAACTGTTGGTTCTGAAGGAACAAATCAGCACTGTCTTTATTGACATTCCCTTTTTGTTGATCAGTGAAAAAGAAATGTATCACTCAGTTCTTTGATATCACACAATTCACACAATTCCTTCCTTACATATGGTTGGATAAAATGTAATTCTTGAGTGGGAGGCTGATCACAAGCTTCTTCAAAAGTGTGTCCAAAGAAAAACGGAACAGTTAGAGAATGTTGTCATATACCCCCCAGCGTTTCCAGGTCTTTCACCCATTGAGCTGCAGGGACAAGCTGGAGACCCACAAGTTCCAAAAGATCTCCAGCAAATGAGAACGAACTGTTTGCTGCTTGAAAAGTTGCTGGGAGAGTTTGGACACTCGTTTCCAGAATTGCTCAAGAGGCTGTGGTGAATCTGTGCTGTTGAAACATAAACATAAACTTTCACATCCATACAACTGCACTTACAGTGAATATTGTTACATTTCAAACACTTTAACTTCTTTGTTGTTATAAAATTCTGAAAGAGCAGCAGATCTTTTTTTCAATCTAATGGTAGGCCCAAACTTCTGGCCAGGTGTGTGTGTGTGTGTGTGTGTGTGTGTGTGTGTGTGTGTGTGTGTGTGTGTGTGTGTGTGTGTGTGTGT
>JBBMFX010000033.1:227251-238216 GCA_037832545.1 Rhabdalestes septentrionalis | reverse complement strand
TCTAATTAATGTTGCTAGATATTTATTAGCAGTTATTTCTTAAACACGGTGCTGCGTTTACAAAAACACCTGCGTGTTGGTTTATTTATGTGAAATTCAATTGAAATTAAAATACGCTTGCACCCTGGCTTCACGAGGCACGTGAGAAGAAAAAAAAAACTAACACAAACTGTCGTACTCTGTTAATGCGCTAATTAAATTTTCTGCTGGCTTGATTTTCATCTGCTGATAAAACATCACAAATACCAACAGAGCAGATCCACCTGCAGCCACCAAAGGGCAGCATAACACAGGAAATAGCACGTTAATATAAATGCATGCCTTTCAACATATTTAGCTATATTTATGCACATGGATAAATCTAGATACAGTACATTTAAATAAATATATAAATATCTCTAAATAAAAACAAACTGAATAATAATTCAAATGAAAATTAAAAGTGCTCAAGCTGTGCATTGTGTAGCCTCACAGTTGGGGGTTCAAATCTGGGTCCTGGTCTTGAGTGTGTGCAGTTTACATGGTCTCCTCGTGGTGGATTTTAAGTCTGTGAGCGAATGGTGTGTGTGTGTGTGTGTGTGTGTGTGTGTGTGTGTGTGTGTGAGGGTGAGTGCCTGTCTTGCACTCTTTGCACCCTGGGATATACTTCTGGTATGTCCGAACTAGTAAGGATTCAAGAGAAAATGAATAAAATAAAATAAAAAATGAAATGTTCCATCCCATTCCTGTCCGGTAACTGAAAGAGGCTCAATACCAGGTAGCCAATTGGAACATATAGTACATATATCTGAAATGCAACGTAAAATCAACAGCCTGGGACAAAGCGAACAAGTTCAAACGAAATGTGAGAATTAAGTGTATACTGGATCTGTAAAAATGAAATACAGGACCAGAGAAAGTCACAAGACCTTTTGAGAGCAGGTCAAGGACCCTTAAAATGCAAGATAACGGGTCTTTAAAGTGCAGGACAGGGTTCTGGGGACTTTAACGTGCAGGGCAAGGCTCTGTGTATATCAAAGTGTATATTTAAGTGTACATTAAACTGTATATTAAATTGTGGATAAATTAAAGTGTATATTAAAGTGTATATAGTGTATTTTCCAGGCAGATGTTGGTGAGACAATCCTCTGGGTTGGAACACCCCCGGTCAAAAGCGCGCCTGGCACTTTAAGAGCGATTCACATCCGGGTCCTGACGGTCATCAACATGGATACTGGGGATGTGCTGGCCTCTCTGGTATGAAATTTGTTTGATTTTTAATCTCACAGTCCGTGGTTACAGAAAGAACAGCTCGCCCAAAGAAGGGAGCATCCCTTAAGAGATAGTTCCATGTGAAAATCCCGTGCAGATCGTTCTAATTCGTACAATTTTTGCGTCAGGGTGAAAAACGTACAGAAACACGTGGTTTAAATATCAACACAGTCCTCATTTTCCTCCTCAAACCTCACATTTCAGACCATCGCTAGTTCTCATATAGTCCGCTTATTTTTCTGCTTTTCTCTAGAAACACCACTTTTACAGAAATCCATCACCGCACCCGTTCATTTGTCTTCTTTCTTCGTTAAGGCTGATTTAAAAAAAAACAAAAAACAAAAACAAAACAGCACTTTTAACTCGTACTTCACTCTTTATTTTCTTCCTTATTGTCGGTTATTCAGTCGCTACTGTTACTGAAATTTGTGGTGTTTATTAACGATCTAATAGAGTATATTTCATGATGAACTATTAAATGGTAATATAGTACTATATTAACATTGAAAAACCAGTATGTAGTAATATGGAACTATAAACTACTGTATAGTAATATAGCAAGTATAAATATACTACCTTATGTATTGTCCTGTCACTGAACAATTTTAATATAAATCTTGTAAAAATTCCTACAGCGATGCTGTAAATCCAAACCCAGTAATCCTCATGTCCTGCAATAAAAAAGCCTGTTGTTTCTGATTGTCTCTGCTGCCAAACAACTTAAAACTTTTCAGAACACTTTACACATTAGTACCGATGGGGACATCTCCAGACATATATATATATTTTTCCCCCCTGACTTCTGGAAACCAGAAACATTAAAAGAGCCATTATATTTCTAAATCGTATTCAATTTTTCCACACTTTTGCCAGTTGCCCAAAGACACAGCTGTCCAATATGAGATGTTAGATGTCAGAATATATTAATAAAGATGGATCATTTAAGCCTAAAGTCAAGCCTGTCTACTAGGAGGAGAGCTAGATTTGACATCCCTGGATTTGGGCTTATATGATCCAGCTTGGTTAATAATATTGTCTTGTGATTCTGTAAACCATTAAATGTTTATAGTATTATATTACAAAGCATGGGAACACTCAGACATTTGTTAGAAATGTATGGACCATTGTAACCGTGTCACAGATAAAAGTAATGTTACCTTAGCTCGTTGCTAGTGGGTCCCTTTACTTTAATCCTTTATAGTAATGAACAAATGCTACTGGTGATGAACCTGATTATTATTGAATAATTGGATTTTCAGGGCGTGGAAGGAGCTGCAGCCGCGGCACATGCGCTGTCCCTGCCCGCAGAGGCCTACGGCAATGATGTGAGTTTATCTTCCACATATATGCTTAATATGAATTAGGAAAAATTAATCTGACAGCTCTTAAACTGCTGTTTAATGGATTGAATATTTCCATCTCTTAGGCTCAGCTGGAGGTGATGTGGGCGATGAAGGCCTACAACCATGCAGAAGTTTATTTTAATGTAAGGAAATTCAGTACCTTCAGCCTGGCTAGGAATCTTATAGCACAAGGATCAACTTTCATCCCACTCACTGGCCACTATACCATAAACACCCATTTTGTTCTTCCAACACTTTATTGGAAATACCCCCCCCCCCTGAACTTTGACCAGTGAATGAGTTTCTGAAAGTCTAGAGGAATGAACTAACTATATCAACAAGGAGGGGTGCCCAGTAAAGTGGCCAGGAAATGTGTCTGCATTATATATTTTATATATTTTTTCTTGTTTCAGCTCATTTCTTCAGTCGACCCTAAATTTCTGAAGCTCACAAAATCCGACGACATGATCTACACCAAGTTCAGGGAAGATTTTCCTGACCTAGACATTAAGGTTGTGGACCCTGAGCTGCTAAAGTCTCCAGAGGCTAAAGAGGTAGGTTTTGTGTGTGTGTGTTGATATGAATGTATTTCTATGAGGATGAGAGACTGATGCATGTTTTGCAGAAATGGAGACCCTTTTGCAACCACTTTGAACATCTTGTGGAAGACTTTAACTACGGCACTTTATTACGGTTGGACTGTGAGAAGGACTATACAGAGGAAAACACTATATTTGGTAGGTATATTAAAGACTTTTAGCACAGTATCGTAGATATTAAATGAAATTGACAAGTACGTTTCTTAAACTAGTGCATATATTTCAGATTTGAATCTCCAGTGTTCTGAAATAAGAGTATGCATTAAATCGGATCTACTTCATGTTTCAGCCACCAGGATCCAGTTCTTTGCTGTGGAAATTGCCAGAAACAGAGAAGGCTACAACGCAGTGGTCCACAACACCAGCGTGAAGGCCAAGCAGTAGAAGAAAGAGCAGAGTTAGTACTCGCAGATAAAAGGCCTTGTGTGTCCTCACCGTTCCCATGGTTCAGTCGTCCTCTCCAGGTTCCGCCCCCTTCCATAGCAACTGCTGAGAGGTTGGACCGACTTTACATTTAACCCAGTAAGACACTGGTGGGTCTACATAATGTGCATCTGAAGAAGGTGCAGAGCCTGTTAGATATACACACACACATACATACATACATCCATCCATTCTTACTGGGACCCATTTCTCATATCTAGAGCCTTTGTGGAAAAAACATATGATTCTTAAGTTTCTAAATAAGTATTGTTGAGCCTGGAAAGGACAATCCTAATACAAGGAAAATCAAACACTCTTTAGCCTTGAGACTTCTGTGCGGACTGAAAGTCCTTGAATAAATTACTCTGTGTATTTCAATAGTAATTGAAGAACAGTGTTTTGGTTTTCTGTTCATGGCTCAAAGTATCTTTTGAAATATTTTTGTAATAAATAATATTCAAACCCCAAAATAAATGCTGGGACATTACACTTTACTAATAATGAAACTCACCCTCATTCACTCTTTTCATAGGGGTATTTGACATCATGTGGTCTGACACCCTGGGGTAAAACAACTTGGACACTTTTTTTTTGTAAACACCCCCTCAGAGTTGCATCTCTGTGTATTTTACACATACTTGCACACTATTTGCTGAACTGTTCGGCCCTTGCAAAAGTTGCAGCACTTTGTTTTTTGTTCATTTCTATTTATTTGCCTACAGTCTGAATAATATGCCTTGTTAAATGTTTACTCAGTAAAGGGTGACCAAAATGACCAGTGTTTGCACATGAGAAATAATGGGCCAAAAACATTATGCTAGAGAACCACTACAGGTAGTTAATGAACCTTTGAAACCCTTTTTTAAAATCTTAAAGAGGGAAGCTTATGTTGGGTTTGATCATTTTAGAGAAATTCAAGTAAGAACTCTTCACAGTGGAGGTTAATAGAACCAGATGTCTGCCACTAAAATCTCACTAATAATGATTCCGGCTAATGGTTATAGTTGTGCCATCTGATGCCGGAGATGTTCTACCAGAGATTCACTATTTTACCATCATCAACATCCATATAAACATTCAGACATGTGGAGCTTCACTGAGAATCAATAGTGAATAAAAGCTGGATTTGTGTTGGAGACGTCCGGTTCCATTCACCTCCAGTATAAAGAAACCAGTCTCTACAATGAACCATTTCACACCACACACTGTTTACATACTGAATTAAGGGGGGAATTCTACTAAGTTTCCATAATACCCCCATGAATCTGAAGAACCTTATAAAACAATCTCATTTTATCTTCCATGTCCAACAATCAAAATTAGAATGCAACAAAACATGTTCTGACTGGTCTAAGACAAACATTTGACAAAATTTCATTTTCCCCTGAAAGAACACCAAAAATGTGAACATCCATTTGATTAATATTATGCAAAGAACATACATTATTCCACAACCAAATTTGGATTTTGTATTATTTTGGTAAAATTTGGTATTCCTATATTGACCACACTGGTGCTCGGAGGATCAAAATGTTTTAATTCCAGATGTGGACATGAATGGATCCATTGAACCCCAATGCGACGATTTCAGACGGATATTTGTACAAACCAATGACGTTTATTTTGCAGTCACAATGCTTACACTATATGTAGCAGACATCCAAACAACTCAACCAGCTACCTTATCACTCAAAAGGACTCAACACACAGTCGCCAGACGGACACATTCACATCAGGGAACCAGGAAAACGGAGAGAAAAGGAACTCGGGTGAAGATCCGTGAGTCTTGGACATGTTAAAGAGATGAGCTAGTTTCTTCACAAACAGTTAGCAGCAACATCTGTTGAGAGTAGCACAAGTTGCTAGAATATTTCATTCTGATTCTGGTTTTAGATCTATCATATCTCATATTTCTGATGCACTGTTTTTCTTGTTATTGGGAAAAAAATATATCAGGATTCTTCAGATGGGTGGGATTAATTGATGTGGGGGGGTGGGGGAGGGGTAAAGCTAGAGACAACCGGCGGGTGTGATGGGCTCCTGCTGTGATGACCTGTAGGTACCAGGATCTTGGTAAAAGTACACGGCTACATCCTATCGGCTTCGCTACCAAACAACGCCAGCTCGACGACAAAGCCACGGTTTACTGGAAGCCTGTGAAGACCTAAAAGGAAAAACGTCAGGGCGAACAAAGTTGACGGAAAGCTCGGAGTTGAGCGACTTCACTAACAGCCATGAGTCAATTTATCTAAATCACACTCCACAAAAAGACACAATCCAACCTTCTGGGCTGAAGGGTGCAGATCAAAGCTCGGTTACGTTTGGGGATTAAATCCTGCACTCAAGATCTGATGGAAAACATGCCGCTCTAGCCTGAAGAGGGTCACTGAGTTTTGCATGATTTGGTGGTTTAAGTGGTTCAAACACTTTGAGTCTAGCCACCAAACCCAGAACTGAACTGGGCTGTAAAAGCGACAGTTTGAAAAACAAACCAACCTACACAGTTTAATCCCCACCCCAACCCTAAATGTAGCCGATCAGCAGTGATGTGTTCGGTGAAGCTTCTTTAGTAGTACCACTGGAGCTAATGTAGCTAAGAAATAATGGAAGCCTATACCCCACCAATTAGCATCAGTTATTATCCTAAATATCAGATATTAGCCTAAAATATCCAAACCATCTGGTGGTATTGAGTAACTCACTTATGCAGTTTCTGACACCACTACCTGTTATCACTGACTTGGAGCCATAAAAATGAGCACAAAATGGTGCAAATAGTATCAGCAATCATCTTAATGAATGAATTAGTGTCATACAATCTTACAAAACTCCATAAGAATGTCTATTCAAGATCAATTTACCACTTCATGCCAAAGCAGGAATGCAGGTGGCTTTGTGCCATTAAAATTACAGGTCCCATATTAGATTTCTACTCTTGACCAATTAAATTTTTCATGACCATATTCAACCTCTTAATTCCTATTTAAATAAAAACAGTGCCTTTAAGACTGATGTATGACAATGAGCTCTGTTCTGACAGGCTGCTCTGTATTGCACTGCAACACTCCTTATAACGCAACTGTTTAGGGGCAGGGCTGAACACCTAAAGACTGAATGTAAATAAGTTGGTTTGTGTGACATCACAAAAACAATGAGGCGGTTTTGGCACCTTCGTTTCCATATAAGGCCTGAGTGGGTGATTATGTACTATATACCAAGCTGTTAATTCTCGAAAAAATCCATTATGCAGAATATAGGGCCTTTAAAGAGGTACATTAAACACGTCATGCTTGACTGCCACCGTTCAGGATGAGGGATTGTAAACTGTGTGCTTGGTTTGTTAACCAAATTACCAGTTTAAGGCCGAGAGCAGCACCAGTAAGACCAGGACGATGACAAACCAGCTTTGGGGAAAATAAACTCATCTCCACACCACAGGGTCATTTCAAGGTGATTTAGCACCCCCTTCTGGCCAAGAGCAGACACTAATGTATGTGGAATCGATGTATTTACAGAATCCTCCCCATTGGGTTCAGTTTGAGGAAAATGTACAACGTGTATTTCTGTGAAATCCTCCGAAACCCATCCCCCTCCCCACGTCCAACCCTCCCCACCCACCCAACACCCCCTCCCCCACAACAACACCACTGACGTCCTTCAGTCACTCCAAAAACACACCCGGCCCGAATAGAACAGCTCTCCTCACGCAGACAACCCACACTTCAGCACAGCTGCACTAACTAGACTTGTAAAAAGATTTTTTTTGTTTGTTTTCAATCACACTTCATTTTTTTTAATTTTTTTCTTTAAACTGTAATCATTATAAACATTGTTGAAAATGTTATGAAAAAAATGTACACTTCTCTTGTTGTGTGTTTCTATACAAGGCAGGCAGAAGCAGAGCACTACATAATCCAGCTCATCCCCCTCCCCCAAACACACACACACACACACACACCATCCACCTCCATTATCTAGCTGGAAATACACAACCCAATCACATGCTGGTGCCAACCCACACCACTGCCAACTCATACACACTCTCTCTCACTCACACACTCACACACACACACACTCTATACTCTCTCACAACCCCAAATCCCTCTCCAATCCACACACACACCCCAGACTCTACTCCTACACACCCCACACACCCGATCCGCACCGCTCCCCTGACCTCACACACTCTCTCTCAGACTTTCTAATCTGAGCTGAAAAGGCTGTGGTCAGGAGACCCCTAGAAACTGGCTTTAAAATATGTATATATTTATATGTGTATATATATATAAAAAGGGAGAAGGAAGAGAAGGGGGTTGGTTTGTGGGGCGGTGTGAGGTGGGGGGTGGGGGATGGTGTGAGGGGGTTTAGGGGTTTAGGGTGTGCAGGCTTGCGTAGCGGTGGTCCCCTGGCGTCCGGGCCGGGGGGGTAGGGTGTTCGGACTGAGGCGGCCCGAGCCACGCCTGGTGCTGCGTGGTGGAATGTCAGCTCATCATGTCGTTGCTGTTTACGCCGTACGTGGAATTCTTCATGGAGTCGTTCACTTCTCTCCTAAATACTGAAAGATTCTGTGTAAACCTGCAGGGGAGAGACATTATTACACTGTTAAACAGGAGAAACGACATATGTAAACATATGTAAACACACACAAGTATCTAAAGGCTTGTAAAAAAAAAAAAAAAACCCACTAACATTTAGTTAGCTGAAGGATCAGAGGTAACTGGTACATGAACTGGAAGACATAAAAAGAAAGAAAAATGTACCTGTCTCGGTTTTTAGTGAGCAAGTTCCTCTCTATGCCCTCCATTAGATTTTCAAAGCATAAGTGCATCGCTTGCTGTTTCTCCGGCGGCTGACTGTTCACAATGCTGTTCCTCAAATCTGCAAAATACTGGGAACACAAATACCTGTCGGTCACAACTATATTCCAATGCAGGTGTTTTTTTTTAGAGACTTTTGAAGATTTTAAGTGTATTAAAGTGTGTTTATGAGCCTACAAAGCATTAGTGTCTTAGCTAATTCTACGGCTTCAGTCCTGACGTTTGTAGATCCAGCACACCACACCACTGCTAAACAGATGCTTGACATCTCCCAACAACAGCTAAGTGAGCGACAAACACATAATTCTTGCACCTGCACAAAATAGAGCAGCTCTCTATAGCAGCAGCTGCTGGGGGTTAAACTGTTAAGATCATTAAAACTTCAAATGTACAGCTGAACCTGGTGAGTGAAAGTAAAAGTACTGTTTGCAGTGCTTATTGGATTTAAGTGCTACTTAATACTGAACATTTGTATATACAGTAAATGTAAAGGTGCATTTATCACATGGTCAAAACTACACATCAAAACAAAATGTTGCTGTGTATCAGAACAATTTCAGAGCTGTCTGGCCGTGTTTATTCATAAAATTTTCGGCTCACTGGGAATACTCAATTAAATGTTGTTGTTAACTGACATGCCAAAGCAGTTTTACAGAATGCTGAGTGTGGTGGTGGGCGGAAGGGGTGAGTGAGAGTGTGCGGACTGTCAGCAGGGGTTGTTGGAAGGGGTGTGTGTGCGAGTGAGAGTGAGGGGTGGGTGGAAGGGGTTTGTGAGAGTGGAAGGGCAGGTGGAAGGGGCGTGTGTGAACGTGGGACGGGATGTGGGTTTTTTTTGGTCAGTATTGTCCAAATAGTTTGTTAAAATATAAAAATAATCTTTTCATTTTGGCTGTTTCGGCTGAAGAAAGGATTTTATACACACTGTTTGCAGCTTTCCATATTACAAATGGAACAGGAATAATACACTTAGGATTCTAAGGGTTAATGACACCTTGTGGAGAGGGGTGTGTTAAACAGCCGGGGGGAAAACCCCCGGATATTTTCATACTTATTTCTTGATCTAATTCTAAACATTTACTTGAAAAATGTAACTTAATACAATTATTAAATGAATGTACACTAAAATGTCCAAGTATGGGATCACTGCTCTGCAACATAAGGACATAGAAGCTAAATTTGTCTCCATTAAATTTGATTTTCTAATTAGGGGGCGATAAAAATCAGTGTGCTGTTCACCTTTTCGTTTAGCAGGATGAGGCCGAGCAGCGGGCGGGACATGGACCACTGATTCCGGCAGTCCTCAAAGATGATGATGTTCAGCACCGTGGACAGCATCTGAAGGATACATTCACACAGAGGACTCAGACAGGTTGCCTAAAGCTGATTGGTCAGCAGTTTTCTATGTCACAACAGCAAATAACACAGTTCAACATTTTCCAATGAGATTTCAGGCCTGTTTGTAAGAGGTTTCAAATAAGGTCCAGGTGATTCCTGAACATGCGACTGGTGGCTCTTGTCATCAGAAGGCCAGAGATGTATGACATTTAAGAACAATAACATGGAGAGCTGAAGCTTTAAGACACCCATGTTTACTATGTGAGCTGCAGCTGAAATGCAGCCCACTGGTTCTGCTGGTTCTACTGGTTACATACCATAAATTCAAATAAATCTGATAAACAAAGCCAGTTTGCCCCACAGTCTGATTTGTAAAATTCTACATATATATTCATCATATAAATAAGACAGCATGACAATATATAAAAATGTACACACACATGCTCTGAACTTTTCTATTGTTTCATCTTTCTTAGGGAAAAGATGCAATAGAAATAAGATAAAATATATAAGAGATATTACAAAATATAATAGAAAACTATAATGACAATACAATACATATAATATGAATAAATAAAACGTAACACAAAGCTGAATTAATAAATAATAAAGCAATAACACTATAATAACAGTTGATTAAGTCTCAACCTGCTGGATCATTTCAGGGTGCTGCTGCATGATGTGAAAGAAGCGGTCGCTCTCCTGGGCCATGGGCGCCGCCCGTTTCTTGGTGCTGCGCGAGAGCTGTTTGAAAAGGTAGGTCACTATGTGGTCCAGACTGGAGCAGCAGCCCGTGCAGACCATCGTATCTGCAGAGAGAACAGATCAGGATGTCAGGGGCTTTCAGATACAAGTACTTTCTCAGTTTGCAGAAATGATGGACAATGAAGGAACCGACTTTTAGCTCCTACTTCAGGGTCGGGATGCAAAACTTGGGAGGGGGGTCATTCCTGAAACAGATTTTCCTTACTTACGATTATAAATATTTCTACATAGTTTGATTTTTAAACAATTCTGTTTAACCATCAGATCTGGGCTCCACTATTTGACCAGATACTGAAACTATCTGACACCTTCCAGGCTGATACACATCGAATAACTGCAGGGGTTAAAGAAAACTGAACTTTTTTTTGGGGGGGGGACTTTTTTATTTGAAGGACTTACTCAGGGGTTAAAGTAAAAAAATCCTGAGCCTGA
>JBBMFX010000033.1:189329-205793 GCA_037832545.1 Rhabdalestes septentrionalis | reverse complement strand
TCGGTATCGGCCGATCACCTAGACAAAAAATCGGTACTTGGTATCGGTGGCAAAAATCCTGATCGGAGCATCCCTAGCGCTGTATATACACGCAGATTACTGGATTATATGTTGGTGTGTGCATGTGTATGTATCTATAAAAATGTATGGGACATATCACCACATATAGTTCTTCAAATGTATTTAATACAAATTACAAAGAGATGTGTGTGTTTGTATGTGTGTGTATGGGTAACTGCAGGAGGCTATCCAGTTGGATGGAGAGATTCTTTTTGCTCTGCTGAAGCGAGTGTCCAATGTAGCCCATAGGCATCTGAAGAAACACAAGATCGACCCAATCCTCTACATGACAGAGTGGTTCATGTGTGTGTTCTCCAGGACTCTGCCCTGGGCTTCAGTGCTGAGGGTCTGGGACATGTTCTTCTGCGAGGGTGAGGTTCACACATTGTGTATAGGAAGCATACTGACTGCATGTATGAGAAGTTTCCTCAAACACACACACACACACTCAAACATTCTATTTCTCACCTCTGTGGTGGTTTAATCTAACCACTCACATATTCTCTGAAATGATTGAACCTTTGACATGCACTTTATCTATTTTTAAATTCTGCACAAAAGTCTTAAGCTCCCTCATTTCTTGATATTTTGCTTCCAAAGATCCAGACAGTTTCAATGTGGTTCTCAGGAAGAGTTCTCCAGGCTTCCTAAAGGACTTTCACAAGACTCATTTCACCAGTTTCAGATGTTTTTTGTTTGTTAAGACATACAATGACTATTAACTGTAACACCCTTAGTCTGTAATCATTTATAATTCCAAACCGCCCCTTATTTCTTCATATTTTGCTTCCAAATATCCAGATTTTCTTGTATTTTTGAATGGAACCTTGAGGAACAGTTCTCCGGGCTTTTAAAAACTCTTTATTTCCAGTCCCTGAACCTGACCAGTTTCTTTTTTGTTTTTTTAAGCTAAAGAGTTGATTATGTATGAATAATTTTAGCAGAACAAAGAACATCTAAGTGAAGAAACAGGAGTAGATGATTCCTGATGATCAGGCAGTGATCAGTATACTGGTGGTAATGAATGCTGAGTGGTTGGAACTCCTTTATAGCCTGTCACAGTAAAAAATGTGTTCCCATTACTTTCATTTAATCTAGTCAACATACCAAAGGTGATTCAGAGCAAAATATGAAGAATTGAGGGATGACTCAAGAGATGTGCACATTACTATAGATTCTGACATTTGAGAAACGGCGTCTGTCTTGGTTTTCTTCTGTGATAAACCCTTTACAAATTACAATTTAGCACACAAGCTCCGTGGAATCTTTTCAGACTCCAGCACTGTTTCTAGTGTCCATCAAACTTAAAAGACTTACTGACATATTATTGATTGGTTGTTCTCCTCACTACAAGTGGCCTAGTGTTTACATACACCTGTAAAAAGTTTAGATGCTACTCAGACATCAGGCTAAATTATGTTTTGTGACAGACGTGTGTGTGTGTGTTTTAGGAGTAAAAATTATCTTCCGCGTTGGGCTTGTGTTGCTGAAGTGCATGCTGGGGTCTCAGGAAAAGTTAAAGGTGTGTCCGGCTCAGTACGAGACGATGGAGCGACTTCGGGCCATAGAGCCACACTACATGCAAGAGGGATTCCTCATTGGCGCAGTAAATAACACACATGCACACACACTCTTTGCTCACTTAGGATGAAACAAATGCATGCAGGTCACATGTATTCACCTAACAAAACACAATGGAGTTTGTCTTCACCTACTGGTCGATTTTTGTACCACAGGAATAATTAATCAGACATGGAATCCTTTTACGTCTATTTTCCACAATATTTTCTTTTTTTTTGTCAACATGTTGTGCTCATGTCTTGAGCCACCCCTTATTTCAAGATCAAGACTTATGCACTCTGCTGTACCTCACCTGCAAGTTTGCTTAGCAGTGAGCCTGTATTTGTGCTCTAATTCATTTGATTGAAAAATTGTTCACCATCTCCTTTCTCATGTTCATTCTCTCATTCTTTTTTTGCTCTCTTTCCTCCTTTCTCCCTTTTCGCCTCTGACTCTTTCTCCCCTACACTTTTCTTCACTCTACCTTGGTCTTCCTTGTTCTCTCTCTTTTTCTCCCTCTTTTCTCTTCTCTACTTTCATCCCCTCCCTTTCCACTTCTTTATTTCATTCACTCTCTCCCATTCTCCATTTCACTTCCTCCTCTCTTTTATTATCTCGCATGCTCACTCTGTCCCTCTTCCCTCTGTATCATTTACTTTCACACTTCTTCTTCTTTTCTTGTTCACTACTCCCCTTCTTCTTGTCTTTCTAGCTCTCTTGGTTTCTCTCTTTCTCAGATCAGGGATTATGAGTAGGAGAAAGACAGGAAAAATGAAGTTATTCACCATTATTTATTATCCACTATTAAGCAATAAATGCTTTGCCTTCCTGCTCATCTAATCTCTTGGGTTGTGACAATATACCACAAATCTTGCTGCCTTTATAGTTTGCTCACTTTCCTCCCCATATGTTTTGGACTGTTTTTTTGGGGGCTGCTTTTTTGGAAGGGGGTTTGTGAGTTCGGTCTCGACCGGTTTCCTTTCTCCTCCAGGTTTTGGAGCTGCCTGTGTCTGAGCGGGACATTGAAAAGGAACACCTCGCTCAGCTGCGCTTGTGGAAGGAATCGAGAGGAGAGCTGCACTGTAAATCTCCTCCCAGAATGCACGGTGCTCGAGCCATCATGACCGCAGAGCCGCCCAGCAAACAAGACCTGCAGCAGAAACCCACCATCTCCGTGGACGTCCTCCCAAACTCCAAAAATACTAGAGAAAAGAAGGACAAGAAAAAAAACAAAATCAGCAAAAATGACCCCTCTCCATCTGAGAAGGATAGTCAGCCTCCACCACTACAAGACGAACTTTTACCCGGCCAACCACAGCCACCGCTAAAGGACACGCCCCTTCATGGGTCCAGTCAGAGTCTGAGTAGTGCAGAACACGACACATACCTGTAGTAAGGAATAGCATACAAAGAGAGACTGAAGAACAGAGGCTGAATCCCAAATGGCCCAGTAGTGCACTTTCACTATAACCACTGTTATTTAGTAGAGCTACACCAAAAGAGCAGAATACGACATGATGTAATTGATACATTTTCATTAACATTAATACTATCTTTGAGATTAAAACAAATTTGGAATATACATTTTTCAAACCACGTTTCATTCACTTTTAGTTTCAAACCACCTTTTTCTGTATGTCTAGAACAGTTTCCCTTTTCACTAGAAGGGGACGACAAATGACAAGGCCATTTTAGAGACCTGTAAAAAGTTATTTGCTAATCAATTTTTTTTGGCCTCTATTGATAAAAAACGATAAGTCAATGGCCCAAATGAATGACCGATAAGTCAATGGCCCAAATTAATGTGAAAAATAGTTTGGGACTGTGCTTGGTCAGGATGCAGACTGATTTACTTGTGGCAGAACTGCAAGGGCTGAAAGCACACTCCTGGTTGACAAACAATATAGTGTTCACACATAAGGAGAGTCCTGTATGTCCATGAAGAACACATCTGGGATTCAGCCAGAGCTAGGGAGAAATAAAACGAACGAGAGAAACAGGTAGTGCCAAGATTAGAACATCAGATGCTTTTGAGCACCATCTTGACCTGTGAATGTTTACTGATTGTCCTCTTCATGCTCTGCCCACAGACACATAGCAACTGTTGCTAGGTTTGACATAGCACACAACCCATTTTTTGTTTTTAGAAACTTATTTACATTGGACTGCCAGAGTTGAGTTCACACTTTCAAACCAAACATTGAGCTTCCACTTTCAAATTTGGAAATGAGTTGGGAAAAACCATGGAAGGGAGATTTTAGATTTGTAAGTTTCTCAACCATTGAAATAGGCAAAAATCTTGAGCACATGGTGGAATTCGCCTTTCAAAACTAGCTCTAAATTTTTTGTATTTTGTTAAAAAATAAATACATAAAAAAAACCAGCATATGAGGATGCTAATGTGGGTAGAATCTGTAAAGGGCAATTTCTTTGAAGTGCAGCCCAGCTGTCCTTCCTGCCCACACAGCCCACGCTCAGGTGTTTCAACCAATCTGACTGCAATTCCCAGAATGCAATGGGAGCAGTCATATGGGAGCAGTGGAGTAGTTAGTTTTCATTATGTAAAGAAGGCATGTGCATGTTTTTTTTGTTGGGGCTTTTTTCTGTGCAAGGTATGACCAAGTGCTGTAGTCCTCACCTCTGTGACGGAAGGGAACACACACACACACACACACACACACACACACACACACACTTAAATAATCTGGGATTAAGGTCATCACCAAAACATCACTGTGTGATGGTCGAATCAATGGCAGAAACTTTCACTGCGTTTTAGCTGATGTTTTCCTCCAACTGTTGCCTGATGTTGGTTCAGTTTTAGCTCTGCTGCATCTGCATGCAGAAGATATTCTGTTCTACACCATTTTAAGTCTCAGGAGCCGAGCGCTTTCTCGGATATTATCAGTCATGTCACTCTTTTTTTTTTGGTCATTTTAGCTTTTTCTTCACAGTTCCTTCATTTCACAATCTGACAGCGACATTAAGTTCTAGCATGACCGTTTGTTAAATGTTTGTTATATAATTTGATTTTAACATGTAAATGTAAATAATTAAACACAAACATTTAATTTACATTTCAGTTACATCAAATATAATATCTAAAGTATTTTTTGCTTCTGAAAGTTTAAGTCAGTTATTTAATACTATTTAAATATTCAGTTGGGAGATTATAGTGAATTTGTATCAGTCAGGGACCAGTTTCCCCTATGCCTCTTAAATTGTTAAATCATCTTAAACAGATAGGAGAGCAGATAGGAAACTTGAATGCTTTTAGGACACCCAGCCCTGAACTGAATTATCATCAATCAATCAACTAATCACTGAAATGTGATTCGTAATAGTAATTGTTTATTTTGATGTTTCATTCTACTAATGTCATTCTACTAATAATCATACTGTTTATTAGTATCACACATTTTTAAGCATCTTGCAATACCTAGTGACAAAAGTTGTAACCAGGCTGTTTTCTGCCTGCTGTTTCTGGTCTTGACCACTAGAGGCCACTTCAGGGATGGGAATTTAACCAAATTCCTGATTGAGGGATGATTACAGAGTTGTTGTTTTTTTTAAAAATAGGAACCCATATTTCTTTTTTATCAGGAGACCAAAGATTGTATTATGCTGTCGCACGTTTACAGTTTATTGCTTAATCAATCAGTTTTATTAGGTTTAACTCTACAGCGATCATTTCAGATTTAACTCCTAGTAAAAGATGAAAATGGTTGAGGTTTTATTGCTCTATCCAGAGAAGAAGCTTTTAGCTTGTGCCAAACTTGTGAGAAGGTTGTTAGATTTATCTTAAAGGAAATTAAAACACATTTCAAAAACATGAACCACATTTATTTTGTGTTTTCAACTTTCAGATTGTTGTGATAATGTAAGTGTATCAGTTTAAACATCTGCCCAGTTTACTCCCAGTATAAATCTTAGAGAATGAGTGTTGACAACAAGCTGATTAGTGGATCTGTATCAGTCACACATTTGGAATGAGTCCGCACTCGCTAATTTTCCATTGACCCCAGATCTGATGGATCAACCAATGCATGTTTGGAGTAGAGATGTACGATACAGACAAAATATCAGTATTGTTGTTTTACTGCAACATATTGCAATTGTGATACGATTCAGTAATCATACCATCACTTTTCTGGAGTAAAAAGGAACAAAAGTCTGTAAAAATTGTTTCAATATTTAGCCCCTCCCATCCATACAGTCCGTATACGGAAAAGAAATGTCAAAAACAACACTTTTTTGTGTGTGTGGTTTTTGGATACAAAACAAACACATTTATATCTCTTTATTCTGGCTACAACAGTTTAGGCCCATCCACTTTAGCTCCTAGATTACATGGAGACCTCAGACCGTGATTGGTTCCCCTATCAGAATCACTGTGATTGTTTAGAGGCTCATTTGCATATTTCAACCTTTTGTGATAGTAGTACTGCAGAGACAGATGACAATTAACAGGCCATATATTAAGCAGACAGGGATTGTAACATTTTTTTTTTTTTAGAACCAGAGCTGCTGGGGTAATGTCCCCAACACTAGAAATCAACAGTCACCCAAACATTACTGAAATGTGATGGATGCTTTAAGGTCATTGTGTCTTGCCAACGTCAATCAACTGTTTTGTGAACAGCAGACATTTCGTTTATCTAAAGCAATTTCATGTAGCGCTGAAGTTTTGTTCATTTCAAGTCCTAAACCACACCCACAAATCTGATCCACCTTAATGAAGAACTGGGCAACAAGAGGAGTTCTGGGTAATTAACAGAGGTTTGGGTGACTATTGGCTTCTAGTATTAACAATGTTCGCCTCATAGCTTCAGTTCCAAAACTAAAGAAGACTGTATTGATGAGGGTAGTAAATATACCTTTTGAAACAATATTAACAGACTTTTAGCATTTTTAATTCCAGAAAAGTAATGATATGGATCCTATAGTATATTGAAAGGCTTTGCAGTTGCTATTTGTGGCTGTAAAATTTGTGGCTGTAAAACAAAAGATTTATTTGTTCTTATAATTTTTTGCCATTTCAGCTTCACAATGTGATGCTGCTACGAAAGATCTGTGTCGTAAACACTTTTAGCATCAAACTCCTGTGTTTTTTTCTGTCTGAAACATCTGTAATGTAAAATCAATTACCTCAAACACTAATTTTTACATGATTAGGAGTTATAAGAACAGGACACACTTAGAGTAGGAACCAATGTCCATGGTCCTATTATTATGTTTTGACACAACAGGGTTCTGTTTTTTTAACTGAGGGCCCCATCATAATAATTGTCCACATTGATTGGCAGATAGACATAAGTTGGAAATGGCTACAGTAGTCCTTTAATGTCAAAACATATTTTATTGTGTCCTTTGAAACATTTCAGTCCTGTTTGTTTGCATGTTTGATTCATTGCTGATGCTAAACTGTGTGTTGTGTGCTATTCAGTATAAATGTGCTTTGATTGACTGCACTGCTTGGGTAGGTTGATTACAGAGATGCCATTTGCACTTTTGCTGTCATAATTATTAATCATTAATTTGCTGATGCTAAAGCCTTTGCCATATAAGTCAAACTGAGAGTTTTACCTCTCTGGATAGAGAAAAAAAATCTTTATGTAAATGTATTTTACTAAATGTAAATAAATCAAGATCTTATTTTGAAACTATACATTTAAATGTGTTGGTAAAGTTCCTTAATTTTTGCTTTTGACTTGTTGCTTAATGTTTAGAGAAAATTTAGAGAGTGATGTCTTGCCCTTCCCAGTCTCTAGATCTTTCTCTCATTGAGCTGCAGGGATGACCTGGAGACCCACAAGTTCCAGATGAGCTCCTGCAAATGACACAGAACTGTTTGGTGCTTGTTGGAAAGGATGTGATGGATCTCTGCTGCTATGGTTATTTTGATAGAAACTTGTACAGAAACGTTCAGATCCATTAAACTGGTTTTACAGTAAATATTGTTAGGCTTCAAAACCAAAATTCCTAGTGTTTTTTTTTTTTTATCCAAGGATCAGCCAAATCCTCTGGCCTGTAGTGTAAACATGATAAATATTTCAGCACATATCATTCATTCTTCAGTCCATATATGAAAACTAAACAGCAAAAACCACATGTTTGAATTCTATTTTGTGTCAGAAAAAACATCACCTTTCTCTCTATCTGCCTGTTCAGTTACACCAGGCTGGGCCCAAAAGAGTTTAGCCCCACCAACTCTCACTGAAGATATAAGGAGTGTTTTAGTCCAGCTTTCTGAATTGCCAGCCATTAAGAACAGAGCTTATTTGCATTTGTCATTCTTAAAGGCATTTCTAAGGGACAAGGGAGGTTGGAAAAGGGTCATGCTGAGAGCCAATAAGATGGTTAGTAAATAAAACCACATCGGTGAAAAAAAATTAAATGAATGAAAAATATAGGAAATGAGCTCCTTAATGCAGTCTGTGACAAAGCCATTCTGTCACAAAATGCTATTCTGTTTTTTGTTTTTATTTCTCTATGTATTTCCACATCATTATAATCTCTGCATTTTCCTTCAAGAAAACAGTGACAGTCTTGTTTTTTTTTCAGGATTAGATTTGACAGTTCTGGACTCCTCTGTGTCTTCATTAACGAGGCTGATGGCGGAGTCAGGCAGGGTGCGGAGAGAAGAAAGGGAGGGATAGTGAACAAGTGAGGTGAAAGGGTTTTCTGTTTCCGTTTCTTATCCGCCCCCCCATTCCGGCAGCCCGGGACACCTGTTCCCCCCACCCCTTCTTCAGCTCTCTGCTCAGATTTGCATGTGAACGGTGTTGGCACACTTTGCTCTCTTCTCTTTTCTGTCCTCTGAACATTTCTCAACCCCCCCACCCGGACTCCCCCGACTCCACAGCGGATGTTAAGACCGCCGCCGTCCTCCAACGTACACCCAGAGGGCTCATGAAAGACTGAGGCCTTCCCATGACTTCAACCTACTCATCCTATTCCCAAACTCATATCATAGCTACTGTTGCTACACTGGACACACTGGTCAAAATCCTATTCTATTTCATTTAGGTTGGATTTTAAAATACCAACAGAGTTGAGGTCCCCTCCTGCTGAGCAGGACTAAGTCCTAGTTAATGAAGGCCAGCCAGATGAATTTGCCCTCATGCTAATGTTTATGCAAGAGAAAATCCAAACCTGATGGATCTTAACAGTGTGACCTTTCACAAACACAAAATCAAATTCCTTTTGGACAAATATGGATTGTAATAATTTTGCATTGGGAATAATGTTCCTCACCATTTGTCTTTGAAAAATATATACACAATAGAACACCTGTGCTTTCATTTACTGGCCACTTTATTAGAAACACACATCTTGTGTGTCTACTCACTGGCCACTTTATTAGAAACACCCTTATATATCATCCAACTCTGGCCACTTTATTAGAAACACTCAAATATATCATCCACCTCTGGCCACTTTATTAGAAACACTCATCTTGTGCGTCCACTCACTGGCCACTTTATTAGAAACACTCATCTTGTGCGTCCACACTGGCCACTTTATTAGAAACACTCATCTTGTGCGTCCACACTGGCCACTTTATTAGAAACACACTTATATATCATCCAACTCTGGCCACTTTATTAGAAACACTCACATATATCATCCACCTCTGGCCACTTTAGTAAAAATACCCACATATACATTCCACCTCCGGCCACTTTATTAGAAACATCTCTCCTATAGTTCCACATACAATTAGAGATTGTTGCCCTTCTGCTACTGCATAATCTATGGTAAACTGGCCATAATTCATATTGAATCACTGAAAGTTGGGAATTGGGATGTTTTCCTGTGTTCTGCTGTGTTTTCCTCCTCTGTTCCTCTTCTGTTCCATCAGCTTTAACGTAATGGTTTATAATTGTCTAATGTCTCAAAGGAAACTGTATTAAACAGCCTTATAACTTGATTGTCATTATTTCCGTTATACAGTCTCTGTCCCACAGCTGTTTATTTGAGGTTAAATCAGGATGCTCTCTGGAGTTGAGTCATTTGTTTTTCTGCAGGAGAAACTCATCCTGCAGATTCAGTGTTGGATAAAGTTCATTAACAGGAAAGAGTTTTGGTAAAATAATATATATATAAAGTAATATTGATGTAAAATCTTCTCACTGAATTGATTTTTTATCATTTAGCTCCTTTAAAGGGTGTTCAGGCTCCAATAATCTTCAAATAAGAAGATTATTTCTTTTGGATGAGACAAAGAAAAAACAGTTTCTCTGGAAGATTATAACTGCGTTCACTTTAGATTAGCTGGTTAAATCCGGAACACTGACCACAGCTTTATTTTTGAGAAGACAGAGGCTGACTATCATGCATCCATTCACATCGCTAGCGAAAGTGTGTTAGCTTTTAGCTACCATTACTTGCTATCATGGAAATGTGCATGCATTACCCCTAATTTGTAATTCACTTTGTAGCAAAAGTTACAGAAAGCAGAAAATTATGTACAGTAATGTGCATAAGTCTTGAGCCTTGTGTTTTGAATCGCCTTGTTGGTGCAAAAATACAATTTTTGTCTGTCAGCTTGTCTCATGTTCTGTAAATTAAACCGTTAAAAAACAGAGCCCATAGTGCCTTCCTCGGGTTCATCAGGTTTACCTGTTGTATTGTGATAAGATACTAGTGGTCAGTCCAGACCTTAAATGGTTCACCACTGCCCTGGAACCAGTGACGCCACTCCTCCAGGACCCAATTATTGGCCACTTAATGACCGCTTGTGGCGCCTTACCATGTATCGCTTCTGAGTGGGGTTAAATTTCCTGGAGAAGAAACTGCAAGGGTGCCATTTCTGGTCTGGATCTGAATAGTAAAATGATTGAAAGCCTTGATGGCAGATGAGTTCAGATTAAATGGAGTGTTTGCAGGTTTGTTAAGGGTGGTAAGAGGTGCCGCAACTGAACTGAAGTCCCGGATGAAGCTCCAATATCAGTTTGCAAACCCCAGAATGTATTGGAGCGTCTTGGGTAGGTGCCAATGACTCACGGCCTCCAGCTTCTGGGATCCATGGGCAAACCCAAGAATGATGTGGTGGAACAGCGGTAGAAAGTGCATTTTTGAGCAGGAAAACAAAAAATGTGCATCATGTGGGGCTGGGGGGCCTGGTATTATTTGTTTGAATGAATCAGAAAAGGTGAAAAAAAAAACGGAAGAGTAAGTCACCCTCCTCAGAGTGAAAACAGGAAGCCATGAGCTCTGAAGATGGCGAGGATACGTCTTGTAAAAAGCTCTGCAAGGGACGGGAAGTGAGCAGTAATGAACGGTAGGAAAAGACAGATGGACAAAAGAGGGAAGAGTGAAGAGGAGCGGGACGCTGTACCTGCGGCAGGACGGGGGTAATAAATAACCCCCTGCTTCCTCACCACAGATTTAGAGCCCTGTGGTGGCCATCAAAGATCCCTTACCACAGCAGAGCACTGGCTGGCACACCAAGTGTGTGTGTGTGCGCATGTGTAACTTTACAGCACCAGTCCATGTGTTGAATGGTGCACAGACACTGATGTTTTGAAGTTCACCCAAAGTTCTGGCCTGCACATGTACACGCATGAGGCTGGACCTACATGTGGTCAAATTCACAGTGAGGAACCTTCAAAGGGCTCAGAGCAAATCTTATTATGATGAAAGACTTAAGAAATGCCTACTAATTTTAATTAATTATAATAATTAATTGTAATTATGCCCTTCATAGTGCAGAATTTAGGCAGATCCCACCAAGCAAGCTGAAGTAACATTTCCAATTTAATTTAGCACAGGGGAGACTAATGTATAGTTCAGCTTATGTACTGCACCACCACTATACTGATCGCCACCTGATTGTCTGGAATCATCTCCACCTGTTACTTTGCTGGTTCAGGACTAAAAGGAGCAAACAGAGCACAATTTATGGTGAATCAATAAAGATCAATAAAGTTTACTGATGGTTTACTTGATCGACTACATACGAGAAAGTGTGTAAAAGCGTCCACAGCTCCTTATGTTTTAGGAAAAAAATAAAACAGAAGGGAGACTAGTTCAGGCCGTGTTGATCCCTGAGGCTGCAGCTGTACAGTAGACGAACGTTTTTGAAACAGGAGCCGTGTGACTGTGGAAAATCTGAGTGACCCTCACGCCCCTCAGCCTGCCCAGACGCTGGAGGACCTCAGACCCTCTAAACAACCGTGGGAGTTATGGAACCGTGTTGTATTTCAGGTCCTACAGACCCATGACTGTTATTTACCCGGCTTGCCTCCCTGTGTTGCCTCTGACTGTCTGTATTACTGGATGATCAGACAGTTTGGGTCGTCTGAGGGATTAAAACTGCTAATAAGCTTTAAAACCCCTCCAAACCTCCCTGATAGACACATGAACAGGCCCTCCCTCTGTCTGCCTTAAACTACAGGCTTATTATTCTGCTTGTAGTCTCAAATGGTTCACCAGCGTCAAATGATCGACCATAACTGACTCTATTTTCAATGCATCTCAATTCACTTAGAATGACACCTGATCAGTGTAATACCTAGAAGACCTCTAGGCAGTAGCTGAATTCCGTCAGTAAACCTTTATGCGTATGTTTATTTTTACATGTATTTTTGTCAAACCGTCTGAAGCCTGAAGTATCTATAAACTGGTATGTAGAGGAAACATGTCGATCAGGTTGCTGAATTACACCTGCAAAGTGTTTGTTTGTAAGTTTAGCTCAGTTATAACTTTCCTTAGGGTAGAACTGATGGGTGGTAAACAGGTGAAGCTTTCCCTCGCTCTGTCTGAACACATGGAAGATGTTTGCTTTTATAACTTTGTCGAGAGGGGAAGCGGTTTTTATTTTATTTAAAGGGGGGTTTTGTTTTGTGGATGGAGGAGGGTTTTTCTGTTTTCGTGACCAGAATAAGAGCTGCTCTTCATCTTCTTATCTAAACACTGATACCTGCTGTGACATGAGGTCGGAGCCCTTGTGTAATATTTGGGTCCCTACACAACCTGTAGTGAATGTGAAGGCTCAGACAGTGTTTCAGTCCTTTCCTAAGACTTAGCAAACATGTTTAACTCATTATTAGAGAAAACCGACTGTATGAAATAGATGCAGAGGATAAAAAAAGCTTTTCTATGGCTATGGACCCTTATTACTCATCAGTCCAAGAGGTTTGTGTCCATTTCTCTCTTCCCTCTCTCCCTTCCCAGAAGTTTCCCACAAACCACCTCCAAACCTCTGTCTTATTTCGAGATTTCTGAGAAGGATTGTCCCAAATTTGTTCCCTCAGGATATTGCCTGTGACACCCGCCTGTGCCAAACAAAGTTGATCTGTTTTAAGACCAGACATTAACGTCACTAATATTTAACAAATAAAGTGGTATGACCTCATAACTTGATGTTAGTCATGATTTTATGACCTTGACCATATTTAATCTCTACGAGGTCTGTAATCATGGTGACAGAGCTTCAGACCATTCAGTTTTATTCCTTTTTTAAACTTTTGGCATGAAAAAAGTGTATAACTGCACGTCAAAGTTTCCTAATTGACCAGAAATGGATTAAAGCTCAGCCTTTTACATATTTAGCGTCATGATTTCAGCTGTTACTAGCGTCAGATGTGGGGGAGGGTGTGGAATGTTATGTTTTATTCGTAGGCCGAGTGTTTGGCGGCTCATTAATGTTTTAAAGCAGTTTTTTAACCTGATCTCTGCTGCTTCTGTACCTTACAGTTAGCCACCACAGAAAGAAACAGTTTTCCATTTAACCCCTAGAACTTTTTTCTTAAAATCTGTTTTCAACGAATAAAATTGATGTAAAACAGTCCAAAAATGTAATTGTTCATAGTATGAGTACAGGGTCAATGCAATGCAGTTTTGGATCTAAGCAGACCTCACGTCTAAGCCAAAGTGCAAATCGTAGAATAAAGTGACGGAAGCAATGTATACAGAATACACAGAGTTAAAATGTATTTATTGTAGTAAAACAGTGCAATTATACATTTACAATTGTATATAGCAGTTCTCAGGAGGGAATTTTATATAAAGGTCATTTATATGTATAAAGTTATAGCATTGTAAGTATGTACAAATAGACGTGAAATGTCCATGAATGCGGGGATGAGGGGAGGTTAGTGCAGTGAGTTAACTGAAGTGAATTATTCTGTCATACGTGAACACCACAGCGCACAGTGTGAACAGCATGAAATTCCTCCTCAGCATTTAAACCCATTCACCAAGTGAAGCAGTGAGCATCCAGGAACACAGCACCCAGGGAGCAGTGTGTGGGGATGGTACCTTACTCAAGGAAACCTCAGTGGAGCCACTAGCAGTCCAAGCAGAATCTCAGTGGTGCTTAGCACTCTTAGCAGAATTGAACCCATGACTAACAACTAGGTCACCAGTTGCCCTAGTGATAGTGTTATGCATAGTGATAGTGTGGATGGTGATACTGTTCCTCAGCCTGCTGGCTTCTGTAGCATCTCCCTGATTGGAGACGGGAGAACAGTCCATGGTCGGGGTGTCTGTGACGAAAAAAAACCTCACAGACTGAAAATTCACTAGCAGTGGAAGCCAACAGACAAGTTCTGAAATGCTCAAATAAATGTAAATATCTACAGACTGGGAGACTGTTGAAGTTGTTTTTAGGTTTTAAACATTACATCACCTTAACGCAAACCGTTCAGGAGAAAACATGGTGGTCTGAGCCAGCACAGCCTGATACCAGGCTTAAGATTACTTTAGCCTGAGACCAGGCTTAAGATTATCTTCCCAGCGATTTGTACGAGCAAAACACCTGAGGGGCCAGGTGAACCACAACCCTCGGAATTTAAACCTATTCACCGGGTGAAGCAGAGGGCTGTCAGGAACACAGCATCCTGGGAGCAGTGTGTGGGGATGGTACCTTGCTTAGGGTACCTCAGAGGTGCTTAGGGATGGAAATTGAACCCATGACTTCCTGCTCGCAGGGTGAACACCCTAACCACTAGCCAACCAGCTGCATTTTGTTCTGTGTCCCAGACCACCTCTGAACCCACTCTGTTTACTCCTAACACTACATTAATGCAGAAATTGGAACAAATGGTTGGAATTCCCCTAAACTGACAAGAATTTTGCTTTACCTGCTTTACACACATTTCTAAATGAATACGGAAATGTCTCTCTTAGTGCTCGTCCTAGTTCTTGGAGTCTTTGGGGTCAAGATCTCTCACAGTGACTCAGCTCTGAGGTGGTGACTCACTTATAGGTGCATTTACTGAGTTTGCTCTGAGAGTTGATAAGTGAGTGTAAGCGTATGTTGTCCGGTCTGGTCAGCGGGAGGGGTCTGACTGTCCGACGTGGGACAGGAAGTCAGTTTGGGATTCCTTGGGGTCAAAGGGTCAAACAGATGCTTTAGCTGTCAGAAGAGGACAGGAAGTGGATTTGCCTGTTTACCGTTTTTTGCGCGGGACGACCCGGGAATCAACAATAAGTCACACTTGACCCTACTCTTGCGTGTGTGGATTGTTTACGATGGCCTGTTTATGTCTCCGGGTGTGTTTACAGCCTTGAGCGAATCAGGAATATTTAGGGACTGTCACTTGATGTTGGCCAAGTTTTATCTGTTTTTCAGAGGGTTCATCAAAAACGCTCGACCTCTCCTCTGTTTATTTGTGGGACAGTTCGAGAGGTCTGAGTGAAGGGCTTTTAAGTGATGAAACAGTAACAAGGGCATTTAGAGTTATAGGACAGTCTAGAATTTGACTCTTTATCATCCCACAACCAGGTAATAGACACTTAAACAAGCACTGTAACAGATTATTTCATCTTATAAAGGAAAACTGTTCTATTTTATATATTTCCATATATAGTTGTTAGAAAACCTTTCTGATGTTCTGAAATAAATGGAAGTGGTGAAAAATCTGTGGTGTGCAACACTTTTGGCCAGTCTTATAACTATATAACCATAACTATTTATATCTGTAGAGCTGTAATTCTTTACATGTTGGAATCATTTGACAGGTACTTTTATCCAAAGGGATATACAAGTTTTACAAGAAAAATGGACAATTCAAAATAAGAATCTGTCCAACCTGTTTCTCCTGAACATAACTGAGCTCAATTTACAGTTTTTCCCAATTGTTTACACAAATTTTTTGAAAGCAGGACTCATATTGTGAGAAATCTACACACAAATAAAAAAACACACACCCAGTGGGCAAAACCCTTCAATTCTTCTGCAAATTGAAACTTTATATTCAAAACAATGCAATTTCTTCTCGAAATGGGATTCTTTTTTCAAATGACACACACAAAACATCACATGAATAGACATTTATAAGAACCAGTTGATCACTGATGTGCTTAATGTAAAACACTAGCACCACTCCTTCTACTTTCATTATAAAGCCTTTTTTGTTCAGTGTAACACTACAGACAGTACACAGGCCTACACACATGCATAGTAAAATATTTCAGGAAATTGTTTGCATACAAAACACACAAATACATGGTACCACATAAATTTTACTGTATTTTTCCCACAAAAAATAATGTACACAGTGTTCATCCCAACCAACTCTAAGTTGCAGATACTGCGGTCTACTTATACAAACAGAAGAATACTGAATACAGTTACAAAAAAAACCCAAATAAACCCCAATTGCTGCGACCTTTCTTTCTAGAATAGTAAAAACTATAAAATACTGTGAATAGGTATCCTGAGTAGGAATACAAATTAGGAATACATTTCCCAAATACTGAAACAGTTTACAGAACATTACACAGGCAGTACTGTACTGCAGTAATGTATTCCTTGAGTACAGTGAGATTTCTTACCTAATTTCATTTCAGAAAGTCTGGATGATAGAGGCTACAGTGTACCTGCCCAAATCT
>JBBMFX010000033.1:160316-171113 GCA_037832545.1 Rhabdalestes septentrionalis | reverse complement strand
ATGGTTCATGGCTTTTTGTTTGGTTTTTTTTTGGCACAGGTTTTGACTATAAAACCTGCAATGTGCTCGTTGCCCTGGAGCAGCAGTCCCCGGACATAGCCCAGGGCGTTCATCTCGACCGTAATGAGGAGGACATCGGGGCTGGAGACCAGGTATGAACTGCTGGTGGGTGTGTCTGGTGTGTATTTGAGGTGTGTTTCTGGCGGATGTGATTTTAAATTGTTCACACTTTGTGATCCTCGCAGGGTCTGATGTTTGGCTATGCAACTGATGAGACTGTTGAGTGCATGCCCCTCACCATTGTTTTAGCCCACAAGCTGAATGCCAAAATGGCTGAGCTGCGCCGTAATGGAACTCTGCCCTGGCTGAGGCCGGATTCCAAGACCCAGGTGAGGCCGGGTGTAGTGATGGTCAGACATGATTGTGTAAATCTGTGCACATGTTTCACACTTTCAGATCTGAACTGTTAAACTGATGTGGTTGTAGATATACTATTCAAGTGACCTTTATGTAGCCCATTATCATATACAAATGTCGCTTGGTATGTCATCCAGGAGAATACATATTTAACAAAATACAAAGTAAAGGAATGAAAAATATTTTTAAAGCTAGTTAATTCATTCAGTGAATTACACAGCTTTATAAATGCTGCATACTCAAGACCTGTCTATGACCTGTGAAGAATATTAGCTTTTCTGTTGTCTGGCGGTTTTGTCTCTTGGTTAATGCCATATGTGTCATTCTGCAGGTGACCGTTCAGTACAGGCAGGACCGAGGGGCTATGCTGCCCGTGCGTGTGCACACTGTGGTGGTCTCTGTGCAGCATGATGAAGTTGTGTGTCTGGATGAAATGAGGGATGCCCTGAAGGAGAAAGTGGTGAAGGCTGTGGTGCCCAGCGTGTACCTGGACGATGACACCATCTACCATCTGCAGCCCAGTGGACGCTTCGTTATTGGAGGCCCCCAGGTCAGCTGATGCGTGGTTATTGGATTGAATTTAATGAGTACTTGCTGAGGAAATGTAGTTGACATCTAACCGATGTGCAGAGAGTACTTTAACTCCACTGCCAACTAGTAAACAGCTTTTTAGTATAATTTCTCAAGACTATTATCCAGCACTGTGTAGAATGAATGAGTTTATTGTGCATGATTTGAGTGAAAATGAATGTGCTGAATGTAACACAGTCTGTAACCCATACTGTGTTTTACCAGATTTGCTGAAAAGTTAATTTTTGTTCGACAGGGAGATGC
This sequence comes from Rhabdalestes septentrionalis, assembly GCA_037832545.1. Lineage (NCBI taxonomy): Eukaryota > Metazoa > Chordata > Actinopteri > Characiformes > Alestidae > Rhabdalestes > Rhabdalestes septentrionalis. Next base: position 169,862 of record JBBMFX010000033.1, on the reverse strand, counting down.
AGGCCTTACTGGACGCAAGATCATTGTGGACACCTACGGTGGATGGGGCGCTCATGGTGGTGGAGCGTTCTCAGGGAAGGACTACACAAAGGTGGACCGTTCTGCTGCATATGCTGCCCGCTGGGTGGCCAAGTCTCTGGTGAAGGCAGGATTGTGCAAACGAGTCCTGGTCCAGGTGAGAATGACGTCCTGGCTTGTAATTTTAGTTTGATCTTTGGGTGTGTCTGCTAACTCATGCAGCAGTTGAGGATGTAGATCAGTTATGTGCTGCCTGATGGCCATTATTGTTGAATTTTCTGAAGTCTCTGTTTAATGAAGGCTAGTTAGGCAAAGTGTATTAATTTAAACAATGTCCTCTGCCTCATAGGTGTCCTATGCCATTGGAGTGGCCCACCCTCTATCCATCTCCATCTTCCATTACGGCACCTCTCAGAGGAGTGAGAAGGAGCTGCTTGACATCGTGAAGAAGAACTTTGACCTCCGTCCTGGGGTCATTGTCAGGTAAAGTACACTCCTAAGGGATGGCCTGCAGGCGGTCATGTGACCTGTCATGAGAAAGCTGGTGTTTTTAAAACACTGAAGGTGGGCAGAATGCACATAGCTCAGTTTCAAATTCTCCAGTCTGGAGTGAGTAATGAGCTGTAGGCACCTTTAGTCTGTTTACCCTTTGATTAAGAGTATAGAAATGCACAAGTGTATGTAAATAATGCAATAAAATACCAGTAGTTTGTTGCCTGTAGATGTCAACTAATTTAAAATGGTAAGCATATAATTTGAGCTCCTTGTCTAGTGGTGTAAACTTGAGTCACTGAGTAGAGTTTAACATCTTCTATATTGAGTGTAGTGATGTTTTAGATCGTTGGTGTATAGTTACTGAGCTGTAGGGCCCTTAATTTGAAGGTGTTTTTATGCCTGCACCGTCATGCTCTGAGTTTCAATGGCCTCTCACTCGTTCTCCTGTGCGATTCCAGAGATCTGGACCTGAAGAAGCCAATCTACCAGCGCACCGCCGCCTATGGCCACTTTGGCCGTGAGTCCTTCCCTTGGGAGGTCCCCAAAAAGCTGAAATACTAAAATCTGTAACTCCCTCCACTCTCGGTCAGCAGGTGTACCCTACAGAGAAACCTGGCTGCCCTGAGGAGAGGGATGAAGTACCAATCCCCTCATGCTCCAGTCTCCTGTTACCCCACCCTTCCCCTCCCCCTCTTTCAGCTCCCATTCCCAAAGGTAAATGGATCTGTCCTTTGCTTTCTCTCCAACATGCATACCTTTTTTGCCAACCTTAAACCTTGTTCCTGTTTGCCATTTTCTAGAAAGTTCTGTTTGATGGCAGTCTGGATAGATTTCCTTGCTTAACCTCTCTGACACTCAACCCCCTCTCACCTGCTTCCCTAATATTTATCTGTCTCTCTCTCTCTCTCTCTTTCTATCCTCCCTCCTCCCCATGCAGTGAATTAGTGATGGCACAAATTGAGGTCAAAGAGTTATGAGACTGCTATGCATTGCTGGAAGAAGCACTAGTCCCTCAAACTTTTATTTTGATAGTCAACACTTGCCCCACTTTTTACCGGTTTGGCCAAGTTTGAGAAATATGTCGATCGTTAATGGGATCAAAGCCTTGCAGGATCAGGCGAATGTTGGAAGAAATCTGCCATAGCTTGCAAATAATGCAGATGTGTCAGTTAGAATTGGGGATTATATTATATCAGACAATGCAAAGTGTTTATTTTTACAGATTGTCCTTTTGTCGTGGTTCCTGCAGGCCACACATTTTCTGACGTGTTACAGAGAAGTCAGAAGCTGCTACCAACCCGTGTGGTACTGAGGAACCAAGACACTAACCACTCTCCCTACCCCTCCCCCTGTAATTGATTTTCAATGATTTTGGATCAAACCTCACGGTGGTAGCTCTTAAGTGTCGTTCTACTAGACCACAGCGAAGGCACCGCACTTCCCCCTCCGCTTGCGGCTGACAGCGGGGCGTAGCTACAGAGAAGCCCCTCTCCCTCTCTGCCGCGGAGGGGGCGCCTTCACCACTTGAATCGCTCCATACTTGAAAAAAAAACTTTAACTTGTAATGCTTGGTGGCCCTTTCTGAGTCCTGGTGTCAATACAGAAAAGCCAGGGGTCCTCAAGAGGGCCTCTCTTTAAAAGTTCCTTTTGTATGCGTGTAAAGCTGAATATTTTTAAGGCTTTTTTTTAAAAACGCCAGTCAAGGTGTACGTCCCATGCGCTTGTCCTCTGGCATCCCCTTAGTGTCCTACAGAAAAGCTTTGGGGCCCTGCCTCTGGGTAGCGCTGGAAGCTGTGACCATTGTTACCTATTTTATTATTTTTACCAGTGATGGTAAGATGGCAGATTTGGCGGAGGCTGACCATAGACCTAACACAAACATATTTTTGGCGACCCGTGCTGTGTCTGAGGCAGAAGCAAAAAATGGCCGGTGTTGTACAGAGAAACCGGCCTCGTTTACGTGCTCTACTCGCTCAGCGTGGGTCTGTCTTTTTATCTCATTATGTGTTTTTCTTTCATCAATTTTATTTTCCTTCCTTAAACAGTGGTGCAACAGACTGGTTACTGAAAGAGCAAAGTGCCTTTTCTATTATTTTTCTCTTTCCTTGCCCCACAACCTTTCACCATTGCCCTCATAAAACACAACCCATCCCACCCCCCCTGTCCTGCAATGTCCACCAAATCTCTCCCTGTGATGTATGTACCAACTGAATAATCCTCAAGGTCCTCCTCCTTCTCCCTCTGTTTCCTGTTGGTTCTGTCCCTCCATGTCAGTGATTTGAATAAAAATTCTACCCATAAGTTTGTCCGTCTGATTTTGTTATTTGCAGGTTGTAGGAGCAAACTTTTCTTTTGTGGTGCCATACTTTTAAATATGATGCATTAGGATGTTTTAACTACTTATAGGAACATTAAGTCCTTGTTGCCACAAACATATCTCAAAGTGTTAATGACTGCTATTGTATTTAAATTAAGTAAACCACAGATTTCAGTGTGATCGTTGCAGGATTTATGAGGGTAAGTGGTGATTAGCAGGGCCCAACAAAATGTGAACTGGTGAAAGTAGTAAGAAGTTGAATTGTTTGATTCAGTGGCTGCAAGGGTGCATGCATTTGAATTCTTTTATGCATCATTTACAAAACTCAACGCCCATGAAAGATCACATAATGTGGCAAGAGCATCTAAAAGCTGATTTCTGTCAAACTGCATCACTATTGTCTTGCTCCTGTTATAAATTAGTTATTATTTCATAAAGGCAGGTTGTAAGCCATGTTTAAACAAATTTTAGGTTCGATGAGTTTTAGGATTTCATGTCAGTTGCAGTGCCTCCAACTGCTCATGTGATCGCACTAAATTGGTTAGGAAATTTTGGCTAGTTGAAGCACTAGATTCCTGGACAGATCCGTGAGGTGGTGATGCTCCATGAATTGTAATGAGTGATATTCACATACCCTAGGGGGTAGTTTGCCAAACATCTTTTGTTTTTTGGGGGGGGTTGGTTAACATTTAAGGGGTGGTAGCAAGGGGCACAAATCTAAAACACTGCAAGGTTCATGTAGACTGGTGAGAGCTTAAGTCCAAGAAACTGCCATCAATATATTTTTGAATATATCGCTGATCAGCCTCAATATTAAACCTAATGAAGCAAACAACACTGGCTCCACAGGCAGCAGGTTGTTAAAAATAAATAAATAAACTGATATCTGTGACTGAGAATCTGTAGCACAGCAGGTGTTGTGGGGTGGGAGGTTTCTTGGTCAGAACCTAGTAGAAGTGCTGTAAGGAAGGAGATCTTGTAGCATCATTGACCCCTGAGTGTTACTGATGGTTGTGAGTAGAGAAGAACAGCCCTTCTTGTCTGACCCCACAGAACATCTGTAGAACCACCCTCTGAATTTAATGCGAACCTGCTTGTATATGGGGCTGCATGACTTCTTCCAGCAGAATGATGTGTCCTGTCACCCTGTAAACACTTAAGGAATGGTTTGAGAAACATGGCAGTTGTTGACCTGGTCTCCAAATTCCCCAGATCTCTGTCAGCTTGAGCTTCTGTGGGATATTCTGGACAAAGAGTCTGGTCCATTATGGCCCCACCTCTCACCCTACTGCTGCTGCAGAACCGTAGACCTTCAGAGGTCTTGAGGATTGCAAATGTCAACAGGTCTTTTGGGGGCACGAGGACGATCACGTCTATATATATAGATGTGTGTGTGTGTGTGTGTATATATATATATATATATGTAGGAATATGGATATTTGCTTTTTTTCTTTCTTGCATTAAATGCCTGAACATTGGTAGGAACCTCAGAGCATTTCTCCGGAGGTTATTGGGTTTCCTGGTCTCGGGCGAAAAATGCGAGTGCTGGATGAATAGGTGTGGTCCAGGGCAGCAACAATGAAAGCTGAGAATGCAGAGGTGATAATTACCACATGCCTAAGCGGCTGGGATGTCCTGAAGTGGAATGGGAAAATTAAGATACTTAAGTCAGAGAGAGAACCATGCAGTATGTTGAATATCGGATGTCCTCCAGGCATGTAGGCGTGTTTCTGCATGTGGGGACTGGCACGCCACAGTGGCTACATTTGCACCAAGAGTTACATAAGTGCGGAAAGAGCATGTTTTAGTTTTTTAATTGCTCTACACTCCTGAGTCTGCCAGCATGGAGCTTGTTAGGGTAATGAGCTGATTTGAGAGATGAGACAAAACCAAAATGCATAGCTTTGCAAAGTCTGCAGGTTGGGACCAGTGTGAATATCCACTCCACACACACATGTAATTTGACGGTTGTGAACTCAAACGGAAGAAATGTTTAATAAAAATGACACTGATTTGGAAACGGTATCGAGACACCTGCATTTACTAGTTTTATTACTTTGTAGGAATGTTGTTGGTAATTCCAACTTTGAGGTGCCCACTGTAAGAAGTAAATAGCTTTTTGCAGCACTGTGGTTTAATATGGTCACATCCCTCTTAGAAACCCACCTTTAGTTACTTGAGGTTACAGAGATCCCTCTGATGTACTTGGAATTCCAAAACCCTGGGACTGAATTAAGGAGGTCAGCAAGGTCATGCAAGCACATTGAACTGGCAACCAGCATCAGGTTGTTTTGACTGTAGGTTTGGGGTTGACATCTTGTTGAAAATATCTTCTCCCCAGAAGTTTCATTTGTTTGATGAGACTAAATTCCACTCGAAAATCTCTTGGTACTTCGATCATCTCATGTTTCCATTGTGTGTGATGCCCCAGTACCACCTGCAGGTCCAGATCATGGTGCTCCTACCTTCGGACTTAACTGAGGCCAGGGAGCTCTTGGGGTCAACCCTTTTTACTCCAAAAATAATTTCTGCCTGACTTCTGCATTTGTATCATCTGACCAGATCTTAATATTCTGATTGGTAGTTTTGTCTCTCAAAGTTTGTGTCTTGGGACGTACTGCAGCTCTTCCCACTCTTACCTTCCTTATCAGCATTCTGAGAAAAATCTTGTCTGGGAATATTTTTTTCCACATACATTTCATCAAGCCATTTGTACTGATAGGGGTGTTTAAGGTTTGAGCTGGAGTTCTGTAGTGTTTATTATTATAATTCCAGAGAACTATGGGATGTGGCTTCTCCTTAAATGCTCTTTGATGTGTCAGATGGTTTGGCATTTGTTCTGGCATGTATAATGCTGCTTATTGTGAGATCAGTATAAATCAAGATGCACAAATATAATTCCAGCCTGAGGCCTTCAGGTGGCCGTTTTGTAAAAACGAGAAGGACGTTGTTACACAAGTGCTTTCTGTGGGTTTTGGAAGTATGAAGTACATGCCCACCCTCACTCTTATTAAACAGTGATTCTACATTTTCTGAGCCTTTAGAAGTGAACTCTCAGTCTTTCTCAATCTTGTAACCTTTTACATGAAGAACATGAAGTAACAGGTTTGAGTGTAGTGTGTGTAGTAGTTTACAGTAATGTTTTTTTTCTGTTTGCTGGCTGGATGAAGTTTTCCTGATGAAACTTCGGTTCCTCTTTATCTTCCTCGTGAAACTGCCTGTTTTTCAGGATCTCCGGATTTCCGTATATCAGCTGTTCCAGAGTTAGGTGTTGTGTTACCTTGACCTTCAGTACAGGAACGAGAGGAAACAGAGTTCAGAAGCCTGGTGAAACCGGAGGAGGTGAAACTGACCTCACAGTGAATGTTTGTAATTTATGACTCGGGGGTGGTCTCAGCTGTTGACTTTAAGTCAGGCGGCCTCAGCGGGAAAGGGAATCCCCGTTAAATTTAGAGGCGCAGACTTCACACAGTGGCCTGAACCTGGACTGAGCGGAAAGGTCAACGTTCATGTTATCTCCTACTGGTTGGTGTAATAGACGTCACATGACCAAATTAGGCAACAGCTTGTGGAAAGTGTTTTTGTCACTGAGGGCAGAATTCCAGTTACCTGATGCGTCATGTATAATAGCCCAACACACCTGATACACTTGTGCCAGCACGCCACACACATATGCACACACTAACATGTAACTGTGTCTATTCTGCAGGAATAAGTCCATCAGTGCTTCACTGGTTGTCTCTTTCCATTGATTGACTGGCTAAAGGTTGAAGGGGGAGATCTGTGCACCCACACAGTGCACCTTAGAACACAGCAGAACAGCAGCACATGCGGACTGATTTACAGTGAGCGTTAAAAAGAAGGTGGGGTTAAGTATTTCTATATGAACAAAAGTGCAAGAAAATTAGCAAACACTTTAAAGGAATTAGAGCAGTGTTCCCTTTAACATAGTTACAGAGCATCAGTTCAAATATAAAATACAAATTAATTTCTCTAAACCTCAACATTAATGTAATCAAATCTGCAGGCCAGTCACGTTTGATCTTGCTTGTTAAAGAAAAACATGTTGCCCTCAGAGACCAAACTGTGGGGCAGGACTATTAAAGCAGCTGCAAAGAGATGAAAGTCTGTGTACCTGAATGCAGTGTCATTATAGACTCAGCTGATTTAATCGTCAGGCATCATAATACTTTTTTCCATACAAAATGGGCAAAAGTAATTGGGCACCTGACCCACGCCAAATCACAAACAGTGAACTTTCAAAATAAAAGGATTTAAAAAACATTAACGGCTGATAAAATAAATACATACATATATATATATGTCCTGAAGAGAGTAGAGTAGAAAAATTCTTCAAATGTACGGAAAAAAAAACTCCAGTGTAAACACGTTTTTAAGGTAATGTGCAAATGTACAAATTTGTCCAAGTATTGTTGCAGTGTGTGGGCAGTGTTCCAGTAGACATAAATGTAAGAATGTAAACATTGGAAAAAAAGTTCTGAAGTGCAGAGCAGGGTGTGGTGTAGTCAGATCAGTGTGGGAGGAGCAGCATGGGGTTCAGGAGCCGGGCTGCATGGATGAAGAAGTTATTGCACACACTGACAGACTTGCCCTCGATGCTGCAGAATCCTCTACCAGATGGGAGGGGGGTAAACAATTTGTGGCAGGGATGGTGGGGTGCTCCACACTGTTGATGGCCTTACGGATGCAGCGGGTGCTGTAATCGCCCTGCAGGCCTGGTAGAGGGCTGCCGATGGCAGATTCTATACCAGACTGTGATAAAGCTCTCGATGGTGCTGCTGTAGAAGGTAGTGAGAATGGGTTTGGGGAGGTGCAACTTCTTTAAGTCCATAAATCCATTCTTCACACATTTTTCACAGTGTTTAGACCACTGGCCATCTAGTGTTTGTCAAAGTATTATTTCTCTCCAGTTTCTGGTGGACATTTTTATATACTAAGACACCCCCAGTCCAGTGAAGCTCAGTGTGTTTGTAGCCCCACCTGGCTGATACAGAAGATCTTGTCTCTTCACACTTGCGCCCCCTGTGGTTGGAAAGGCAGAAGGTATATTTGGGCAAAACAATTGTTTTACTTTGAATTACTTGAAATTACAAGAAACATTTTACAGCAAGTTTGCCCCGCATGAAATTGCGACTGGCTAGTGGAGTAGTGTCGCATACTGTATAAAAAACAAAAAAATTAATTGCAAAGATTTTTTACTGGACGACATCTTGGGATGTATGTTTAAAATTCATAGGGGGCGCTGCAACTGATGCATTTTATTATCTCAAGAGAACCGGTTAAGGTAAAATGTGCTATTTTTGTTTGTTTCGCTCAACACAGCTTTAAATAGCCAATCAAAATTCACCAGTCAATACATGCCTGTGTAAAGTGAATCTTCATATAAATAGAACTTTCTCGCAGGCCCAATTTCATGTTAAATTTTGCAGTAGGTTTCCAATAATCTCTAGAAGTTTGTGATCTTTTCATTGGCACACCAGTGAACTAAATCGCCATTAATACAATTGAGATTGTTTTGAATGATAAATGGAGATGCAGAAGACTCTAACCAGACTATAGCATCAAGAATTAAGCTACAATACTATTTAGAACTCATTTTTCAATAGTGGCAAACAAATCTCTCAGCAGATAATTTGGCCAAATTAATATAAATATTGTACATTATCATTTAATAACCTCTGTTTGAATAATCCCTGAAATATTGAAACATTTTAATCTTTTGTCAATAAAATAAAGAGATTAATATTAACATGGAGTGAAGTCGTCAAACCCTCTATCAGACAGTCTGTGTGATGCGTATAGTGTATGGTCAGAAGCTGTACCACTGATACTAAATGTGCTCTCAGACGTACGTATACATCAATCTATATCTAAATCTATCTATCTACATATGTATACATTTTTTTTACATATTTATGTGCACATATGTGTGTGTGTGTGTGTGTGTTTGTGTGTGTGTGTGTATGAAGGACTACATCATGCCGACAAGAATCATTTTTTCCTCACTCAGTCTTTTAATGTTGCTGCTGACAATCGAGTCTTGAATCATACAAGCAAAATCTGATCATTCTTTAATTAGCGAACCTGTAAATCTGTAGTCAAACATAAACAAGCCACGTGGGATCATGCGTCATGCGTCAGGACTTTGACTTGATATTGTAAAAAGGGGTGAGTGTAATGGGGTCAGTAACCCCAGAGTAAACTCAGGGCTGCCTCGACTGTGTTTACATACAAAATCAAAGCTTTCTATCTTGTTTACCTAAGCAATAGCAAAGCCGAGCACACGGTGTTGGGTCACAGCTCACGGTGACCTTGTAGCCCAGATTAGAAAACCAAATATGACCTTAAAGCTTTCGGTGAACAGAAACTTTCATAGGACAACCAGGCGCTGAAGGGCTGAAACAGTTTCCAACAAGCAGTTCTGAAGCTGAAGGTCCGTGTTCTGAAGCTCCTGTCTGTGATAAAGGAAAGCAAGGAGGAACCTTTACAACACACCACAATATACACAAACTACAAGAATGTATCTTTATGGAGGCATAATCCTGCTGAAAATTCTTGAACCACTGCACATTTTGTCATATTTTTGCTTTGAATCACCTTATTGGTGCGAAATACTGGCGGAATATCTAAAAGTGAAAGTGATCAATTGGTCACACGTGAACACACCACTGCACACAGTGTGAACAGCATGAAAT
>JBBMFX010000033.1:126033-141110 GCA_037832545.1 Rhabdalestes septentrionalis | reverse complement strand
CGCAACGAGAGCGCGCGCGAGGATGCCATGGTGGGCGACGACCCCTACAACCCGTACAAGTCCACTGACCCGGACAACCCGTACTACAACTACTACGACACGTACGAGAGACCGAGCCCGAGAGCGAGACCGGGATACGGAACAAGGTACTTTCAGTACGGTAAGGGATAACGTTACTTGCGCAACAGAACCTTCTAATCCCCTGTTCTGACCCACAGCGACGCAGCACTTAAAGAACCCTCCTTTAAAGGGTCATGTTTGTAAATATTTATATAGGATAGGTAAATATGTACACAGTGTACTATTCAGTACATGATCTATACAGTACATACAGAAATCACTCTATTCAGTACATACAGTACAAATTCTATACAGCACATACTCTACATATACATACACTATATTCTCTATATATGTACAGTACGAACTATATAGAGTACATAAAGTACATTCTATACGCAGTGCATTCTCTATTCAGTACATACAGTACATTCTCTATACAGTACAAAAAGTACATACTTCAGAGATTGTTTGCATTGTAATACTTATTTGAATTTTTTCTACATATTGTTCATTGCTCAGTTATAGATTTATATTTTCTCTTGAATCTGTTGTAAATATTGAAGAGTCTCATAGATGTTTCAGGGTCAATTATACGTATACTTATATATACTTACATATAAATTTACTATACTGGAATAAGTGTGTATGTAGCGAAAATACAATCTTGAATCTTGAGATGTGGAAAGATCCCATATCTAAACACACTCAAGAACCACTCAGGAGCTTCATGTTCAAGAGTGGATGACTTAAACATTATCATATTTTAAAACATTGTGGGGATCCTCAATAAGCATGACCACAATGTCTTAAAGACATTTTAAAACCACTAATGAAAACAAGTATCCCAAAATTTGGTAAAATTACATTTCACCACTTATATCAGATTGTGGAGTCCAAATTTTCTTTCTTTAGATCCGGAAGTTTGAAGCTAACATTAAAGTCAATAGACAGCCAAATTGTTTCCATTACACGTCCCCAAAATGTATCTTAACGCGCGTGAAACACATACGATTCTTCGTTAAGGTGGATTAGGCTTGTACAAGTGGTTTAGGACACAGTATGATTAAATTGAGCTGTAAAATGAACTTGAGTGTGGAGCCAAATATTTGGGTGCCTTTTTACACAACAAGGTCTATTTTCACAAATCACCACAGCAGGAGCATTGATCTAGAATCAGTTCTAGTTGCAGATTCTGTCATGAGTACAGTAGAAGCTGATTGAAGTTCACTTTGGCTTTGTGAACAGCACACATGGTGTGAGACTGTTTGTTTTCATGCTGAAGCCGTTTTTATGAAGAGCTTAATGTGGGTTTAGAGAGGTTTTGATCCATGAAACAATGTTTTAAAATGTAAATAAATATATGTAATATCCCTGGGGTCACTTTTAGAAAGCATACCAGAGGTGCAGGAAAGCTCTAAAAGCCCAGTAAGACATCTCAGTGTTCTGCAGGTCTGCCTGACCTTGTGGCGGATCCCTATTACATTCAGGCCTCCACCTACGTCCAGAGAGTTCCAATGTACAACCTCAGATGTGCTGCTGAAGAAAACTGCCTTGCAAGGTATGCTGTGGGGGGTTGAGGGTTCTCTGCTTGTTGTCAGCTGCAGTGTGTTCTGTTGTTCTACATGTTTTTTCTGCAGTCTGTGTAGTCCAGTCCTGTAAAATGGACTTGACTCGGCTTGACTCGTCTTGACTTGACTTGACTTGACTTGACTTGACTTGACTGGACTTGACTGGACTTGACTGGACTGGACTAGATTTGACTTGATTTTGCTTGACAAAGTGAGATGACTTGACTTGATAAACCAATTGAGGGAGAGTTTTTTGACTTGGCTTGACATGAGGTTTTTTATGGAAATCATGAGTCATGGATGGTTCTGTAGAATTTCTCTAGCCTGAAAGATGCACCTAGAATTATAGCCAATTCCGTAAAAGAGGGAGAAAAATGTCTCGAAACTCCTGTTATGATGGGAAGAGGAGGAGACAGGATATTTTTCAGTGGAAGACGGTTTACATGGAAAACTCATCAGGCTGCTAAACCTATTAGTGACTAACCCACAATGTAGGGAGAGAGTGGGAGAGAGAGGGAGAGAGAGGGGAAAATAATCCAGGAAAACTGGAGCAATATTTGTTCCTAGGTTTCAGGCACGCTTGAAATGCACATGTCCTGCCAAGACAGACCTTACGAAATGCATTTTTGGACGCGGTGTGAAACTTGGACAATGTCTGATATACTGTGTTTGGTGTGCTGTTTCTGCCGTGTAGCTCGGCGTATCGGTCGAGCGTGAGAGATTACGACACACGCATGCTGCTGCGCTTCCCTCAGCGAGTGAAGAACCAGGGCACGTCCGACTTCCTCCCCAGCCGGCCACGATACGCCTGGGAGTGGCACAGCTGCCACCAGTGAGTCACTCTGTGCCACGCAAAGCACATCTGCACATTTACACCACACATCACCGTACCAAGGTCTCAACAGGGTTTTCCTCCAGCCTCTTTCTTGCCCCAGATCAGTCAAGTACTTTACTGCATTTCATGTAGCATGTATGCAGTTCTTAAAGGGTTCATCTTATTGAAATTTTCCACACTTTTTTGAAAGAAAAGAGTCTGACACTGGATATAAACAATAGATTCCCTTCACTCCTGAATCTATCAAAACTAACCTGCAAAAACAGTTTTTGTGATGTCACAAAAACCAAAAGCCCACACTGTTACATGCAAATATTCAACCTACAGCAACATCACTGGATATTATCTCAGGGATCAAATATAAAATAATTTTTTTTAAATATAATCATTTAAATGTAGCATGCCCATGTAAATATCCTATGGATGGAACCAGGCTCAAAGTTTGTGTGATGTCACAAAGCCTCACTCATATACATATATTTGGCTGTCCAGTCATTCTGAAGTGTGCCAGGTCATTCTGTTTTTTGACTATAGGGCTCAATACAGGGTGGCTGATTAGAAGAGAGCTCATTTACATATATTGGGCCAAAAGAAACAGCTTGTTTAATTCAAAGCAATAAAAAGAGGTTGGATAAAAATGTTCCAATTGTGTTAGATGCATTAATGCACACAAATAACTGCAGTTTGGAAAAAAAGGAATATAAACTAGCAAAAGTGTAGGATATGAGCTTTTTAATTGGAAATACAATTTATTCATTACACTTTCTGAAAATGATTTGGTAGTTTAAACACGTTAAGGGGATGAAGGGTGTTTATGAAGTGTGTGAGTGGTCCAATTAATCTGCGATGGATGTGACGAGTGTCTGGTGTGAGGAGGCATTTTAGAGGCGAGCGTTCTGTGTTCTTGTCTAAAGGAAAACAGTGTGGAGGCCTGCTCTCGACGCTCCACCGTGGCAGACGCGGTAATGGCTCTCACAGCATAGTTTTGCTGTGAGGTCAGCTACGCTTCACCACCATGTATGGAGTACATGTGGCTCAGCTCCACTCCACACACGGAGCTCTCCAGTTAGCTGGACTGAAATTAGGCACAAAAACAGGCCGTTTTCATGAGCTCAGCGCTGACCTTTGTTTATTCTACCTGACATATAATGGCACTTTTCTGGCCCTTTTTGCATGAAACAGTAAAATAATCCAGAGAGAGAACGTGTCGCTCGCCACGGCCCACCTTACTCCACCAAGCAAAAGTTCACCAAGTTCATTGTTTGGTTTATCTAGCCTAATATCTCAATGCTCACTTATCACTGAAGAGCAGCCACATCCACTCCAATCCCAACACAAGTTTTTTTCCTTGAAAGGTCACTGAGTGCATTTGTGTGTAGAACATCAGTATAAGTAGTCTCATATCAGCTGGGTTTACGTTAAGAAAAAGCCCATTTTCTCTGTTACAATCCCAGTCATTATTACAGTCAATATCCCAGTCAGTATCCAAGTCAATGACCCAGTCAAAATTTCAGTTAAAATCCCAGTCGGTATCCCATCAGAAATGTGGTCTTATGGTCCCCCAAGGCTACTGTACACTGATCTGCTCAGTCCATCCCTGTACCTGATATTGCAGTGTGTGCATTCACACAGTCAAAATTAAATGAATAATTTTAGCCAACTAAAATGGGATACAAAATCTGAGTGGGTTTGTGGTAAAACATTCTGCAGAAACTCTCAGTGGAGATTAATGGAACCAGACATCAGCCTCTAAATGCTCCTCACAGAAAGTTATTAAGGAATGGTTAAGGCTGCTTAGATGTTTTAAAAACTGAAATTTGAAAATTAGTGTAATTCCCTGTATTGTGCTGCTATGAAACAAAGCCTGAATAGGTCCAACACTAGTATGTGCTGATACACACCAGTCTACAAGGCTGAATACGTTTTGAGATGTCCACCACCTGCTCCTGTGTATCCTCAGGCACTACCACAGTATGGACGAGTTCAGCCATTATGATCTGCTGGAGTCAAGCTCCCAAAGACGTGTGGCTGAGGGCCACAAGGCCAGTTTCTGTCTAGAGGACACTTCCTGCGATTACGGCTACTACCGGCGCTTCGCCTGTACCGCACATACCCAGGTAAGGACAGAAAACTGATTACAGTTTTAATCACTTTTCTATGAACTCAAAATATTCAGTGATTTATTGGTATCAAAATGTACTTCTTTGGTTTTAGCTCTTTAGCTATGAGGCTTTTGCTAATAGGTAGTGGAATTCCAGAGAAACCGATGCTTCATTAAATACGATGAATTCATCGCCCAGCCTTTACTCAGTTTATCATCAATAAGAGATTCTGACCATTTTCTCATAAACTTCGTAAATTCAGAGAAAGAGATTCTTCTAATCTCAGCCCGATCCCAGTTTAAGATCATAAAATGAAATGTATTTTCTCTCACTGCCCTGATTTCAGATAATCAGATCTTTAGATCAACCAGAAGATCCAAAAGAAAACTGGGTCAGCTTATAAATGAGCCTGAACATCTGAAATTTACCACACAGTGATCAAAGTGAAGTCAGACAGTTTTGAGATCCATAATGTTGTTAAAGAGAAGAAAACTTAGAAGCTGATGAGAACAACAGAAGAATTTCTGACTTAAATTGATCATTTTCTTTTGCTCCTTATTTCTCTTAAGCAGTTTAGGAGAAACAAGTCAGACTTGAATCATTTCCAGATTTCCAGGATTATTTATTTCTAATCAGACAAAGAAAAGAACAATGGAGAGCAATGAAATCTTCCTCAGGGAGCTTACACCACACTGATTAGCAAGTTGCTAACTACAGGCCTAAGTCCTCACACAATCTCCTCAAACCATGTGTAGGTGTTCAGTAATCTCTAATAGACTCAGTGAGATGGTTTCTGACGTTGTACGACTCACTTTTTCCTATAAACATGGACTAAAATATGGACTTAATAGCATCTACTGTTTAGATGTTCAACGTACTTTTTATAAATACCCTTTTTAATTATTTTTTATCAAGTTTTTGATAAAGACTCACCTTTTTAAACACAAAATGCTACAGAGTGTTCTCTAAATGTTCAGCACAGTCCTGTCTCAGGCTCAGCCCACCCACATTGTCCCTGATGGCAGGTTGAAAGTACATGTTCTTCTAACTCTGGCCTGCCTTCTGGCAAATGAACAGGGCCTGAATTGGCTCTGTAAAACATATGGTGAGTGTGTATATGTGTACGTGCATGTATTTATGTCTTTGTGAGTACCAAATATCCTCATAATTATATGAACACTAGAAAATCTCTACAAGTGCAGCAAATATGCTGGTCCTCACAATGAAAAAAATGAAAAAGCAGAAAGAGCATTATGTGTCCTGAAGTTAAGGTCAATAGAAGGTTTAAGCGTAAGTGCAGCACTCCTCAGATCAAAGTCAATGTGATGTCCTCACAAATATAGGGGGACCAACATGCGTGTGTGGGTGTGTGTATTGTTGTAGGGCCTGAGTCCAGGGTGTTACGACACTTACAATGCTGACATCGACTGCCAGTGGATCGACATCACTGACGTGAAGCCTGGCAACTACATCCTCAAGGTAGAACACTGGTTAAACACACTGACCACAGTGTCCTTCACCTAATACATTTGAATCAGAAGCTTTCATATATCAGTTACAGGCCGTGCAGGAAACTTTGATGGGTACTTCACTCACATTTTTAAAAAGTCAATATCTGTAAAAAATATCAAATATGAATGCATGCACAGATCACAGAAGAGGGTGATGTGTTAAATATGTTGGGTATCAAGACTGTGTTCACATCATAATACACATTTATACGGCAGGTCCTGGACTTCTGCATTTATATGCACAGTGGTGTCCAAAAGTCTTTCATTTAAACCTGGAAATAAATAACAAAAGGTTTTTGAAAAAAAAAAGCCGAAAGAATAGGACTTTAAAGCAAATTGGGGACCTTTCCTACGTGAAAATAAGTGCCTGTCTTCATGTTAGTTTCATATATTATTTGTCGGTGAGTGAACAGTTAAGGCTAAACCTGTGTGGTGGAGCTTATCTGGCGTAGGACGTAACTTAAACTGCAGGTATTTCTACATGAGGTGACCAGAAAAACAAATTGTTTAATGCAAGGTAAGAGTGTCTAGCTGTTAATTTACACATTAAACATCTGACAGGAGTCACTACTTTTTCCTGATTCCATTTTGCTGTGGAGGACTCAAGAGCTTCAGGGTTTTATTTTAGACCTAAAGGAGAGAACAGAATAGAACTTCACCTCCAATGCTGAGGGATACCAAACGTTCTGAGCAGTTCCTCTTCTTTAGGTTACTCACTCCAGTCCTTTAGGTCACTCACGACTTCAGTGGTTGTTTTAGCTGCTACATTCTACTCCAAAATTAAATTTGGCCTTTACTGGGGTCAGCACTTCACCATCTTTTCTAAATCAGAAGATCATTACTCTGCTAAACAGGCCTGAAGTGATGCAGAAGAAGGTCTGAATATGGGACCCTGTGTGTGTTTCTCCTGCTGCAGATCAGCGTTAACCCCAGCTACCAGGTGCAGGAATCGGACTACAGCAACAACGTTGTGCGGTGTGACATCCGCTACACCGGCAACTACGCCTATGTGTCAGGATGCCATGTTTCTCAGTAAGTGTCGTTACCATGTGCCGATCATTTCAGCCCCAACAAAACCTCTTATCTCCGAAATGTACCTTCACAGGAGAACTTTCAGCGTAAGTTCCTGTAGCAGGATTACAAAATGATTTTGGACTATTTTTATTTGTCTGTTCCTCATTATGTAAATGATAATGGACAGATCTAAAACAAGATAAATGCTAGATAAAACAAAGAAGGTTTCTAGAATTAAGGGTGTTATTCATGTTGGGCTTCTGGTTTTCTTAATGCCTGTACGCAGGTGATTGTGGAGTTCTGTGTTTAAGTGTTTTACCTTCACATGTCACATGAAGGATGCAATTAAGCTGAGATGAGTCTCTTGTGATACACTTTGGGTCACCTGGACTCCTGGAAATGAGAACAGGGGGTTAGTTGGTATAGACATTAACCATTAGAAGGTGAGCAGTGTGTATCGCTCCCTGCTTGAATAAAATATCCTGGAAACTAGAGCAAGCAAACAAGAGCATGCACGCGAGACATTAGCGTTTGCATCGCGCACTTGAGGAAAGCGCGAACAGAGGCAGAGGGGGTAGAGAGACAGAGACAGAGAGAGAGAGGACGTGCGGATATGTGGATCACTGCGTGTGTGCCTGCTCATGTAAACCATTAACTGTTTCAACTCAGAGTACACAAAAGTGTATCCTTGTTTAGTAAGGGGGGGCTCCCTGAAATGACTTTTTGCAAGTTGGGATGTCTGCAAATGGTACTGGGTTTTTAAAAATGCCGTCACATGCAAAAAGCCATAAAGAGCAAATATTAAGGAATTTATTTTATTTTAGGTCTTAGAAACAAGTGGAAAACACACAAGATCTTTGAAATCCACAAAGGGTGGGGAGGTGGGGGTGTCCGGAGAGCGGCTGAGCGAAAGAGTAGCAAATGGCAAGCGTGGAGGAGAACAAAAACTACTTTTAGACTGTTTTACACTGTTTATATTTGTTGAATTCTAAAGGTTGAATCAGGCCTATAATTTTGGTCCAAACCGGAAAACGGCCCCACAGTTTTCCATCACTCTCAACCCCACACACGGCATCATGTTCCAAACTAAATTCTGCCTGAACCCGATTTGATTTGAGCTACATCACTGATCACTGGTCGCATCATGTTTTGGTACCTACTCAGCTTAGAGCTTGATGGAGTGGGAGCAAAAAATGACTAGGAACTATATTCTGTTTTTGCCTGATGGAAAACAAAATCAAGTGAGTAGATTTTAGACCATTTCAGGAGAAAATCCTAAAAGCATAGAAATGTTGATTTGAATGTGAAGAACCGGATTCTGAGCGCTATCACACACTAAGGTCTCAGAGAAAATGTTTATTGGACATTCTTGTGAGAATCTACACTAAACTGGTTTTTCAATAGTATATGAAATCCCATGACTGGTTATACTCTAGGTGAATGACCCTGAGTCAGTTTACCTTTATTTCCTTTCCTCATGAGCGCAGACCCAAAATTCAGACACCACAATTGTGTGACTCTAACATGGCAGCTTAAGGTTTAATGTGGCGGGAGTGTTTTATAGTGGTGGGTGTGTTTTAGAGTGGTTGGAGTGTTGAGTGTCGTAGTGGTGTTTTAGGGTAAAAGTGTTGTTTTAGGATGATGGGCGAATAGAGAGTTAAATTAATGAAGAAGAAACCTGAGCAGGGTGAAGTAAATATGTAAAAACTGAGGGACCAGCTTGGGAACCTGAACATGAATTTTGATTCCACACACACTGGACTGGACATGAGAATCCAACTAAATGTTAACTTGGATTTTGTTTGTGTTTGATATAATTGTTGAGAGGTATCTGGGATAACTCTATCTGTCCTCTCTCTTTCTCTGGGTGGGTAGGGTGATACTCCCTCTAACCCATCACTCAAAATAACTGTCCTCCTGTGGGCCGGTAATGTGGTCCTCCTTCTCCCCCATTATAAATTATAACTGTTGTCTCTCTGTCTGAGTTAAAGGGTGGTTCCTTTCTGCCCCATCACTCAGTATAACTGTACTCTCTCACTCTGTTTGGATAGGATAGTCCTCCCTATCTCTCATCACTCAGCTTGATGCTTGATAGCACCTGTTGGCATCTGTTAGCTGATCCCCTCCACTGAAGTTATTTTAGCAGCAGTTTGAGAAGATGTGGTTGAGCTTCATTTGACTCATAGGACTAATTTTTGTCTTCGCCTTCCCAGTGGTGGGAATATTGCATAAGGGGAAGTTCTAGCTAGTGGTTGGTATTGGACATGACAAAATTGGGCAGGAAATCAGGAAAAATATTTATTGGCTGATTTGAAGCTGTTGCTGCTGCTGTTTTGTCTCCACACACAAAAATCCACCACTGCTCACACTGTCCTGGCGGGACATTCAGGAATGACAATAATGGTGTGCTCCACTCTCTTTCAGATATTAAAGTACGTCCAGATGTTATTCAGGACCATGAAAGACACTTTCAACTCACCAAGAGCCTTATCGTGAGCCAACAGGAAAACAAGCCTGGAAATAGTTTTACATAATTAGGAAAAAAAATGTTGTATTTCTGTATGTCAGGAGCAATGCAGTGTTGACTCTAAGCATTAAGTAAATATTAATGGCGATAAGCATAAGAGCATAATTTTTGTGTTGATTTTTTAAAAATTATTTTTGTTTTGATTACTTTATATTTTATGTAAGATGTTGGAAAAGATGCAGAAAAAGAATTTTACACAGTGTTTACGGGAAAAGGAGACCTTGTTAGAGACCTTCCTGCTGATGATAAAGCGGTGGTCCTGGTGAAAAGCGTCTCTGTCCAGCATCTCTGTCCAGGAAGACGCCAGTTGCCAGTCTGACCGTATTCAGCCCAACACTTTAAAATCTAGAGGTTCAAAAGTTCAAAGCCCCTCCAAGCTTGATCCAGCTAGAGCTACATGCTCTAGTGTGATAGAACAGCAATATGCGTGTCAATATATTTGTGTATTCTGAGTAGATATTTATCTAAAGCTCTTATTACTGCAACACTTTTGTATGTATTATGTGAAAATGACTTGAATAAATCACTTTTCATCCACTAAATCAGTCTGGAGGCACTTTCTGACTTCAGAAGGGAGGAGGATGGAATTACAACTGTGGGGTCAAAAGACATGAACGGCCACAACCCCTTCGACCTGTCAATGTATGTGTAAAAGGTTCTTAACCTGGTGCGGTAACACCTAATATGCATTTCAAGTCAATCCGATTTATTGTCATTTCAGCCATATATACACAATGCACAGAGAAACATTTTTCCAGAACCACAACAGTCCTCCAGGATCATGGTGCAACACAAAAAAGACCACATGAGTATACACAGTACACAGTGAAATCAACAATATTCCTCCAGGTTTACAACATCCCTCCAGTACCATAATGTTCCAAAAGGACCACAAAGTTCCCCCTGGACTACAACATTCCTTCAAGACCACAAAGTTCTTCCAGGACAACCATGATCTTCCAAGACCATAATATTCCTCCAGGACCACAATGATCCCTTAGAACCAGAGTGTTCCTCCAGGACCACAACATTCCTCCAGGATCATGATGCAACACAAGACCACGTGAGTATACACAGTATACAGTGAAACCAATCCAGGATTACAACTTACAACACTTTTATGGAACCTTGGGAGAAATACCTCCCTCCAACTAATCCGCTTTTTCAGAGCACACATGCCACCCTGTGACAAGATGCCACAAGATGCTAACTCACTGCAGCCCATGTCACATATACTTCCCATGTGGGGGAAGAAAAATGTATGGAATGTTTTGTGCAATATCTACTTATATACTACTTATATCGCTGAGAGGCCATGGGCCCCCGTAAGCTCGAGGTTCACAACTACTTAAAAGCTCAGGGTCCCTCCCCCCACTTGGGTCCTTAGTAATTTAGTCCCACCTTTCACCCAACTACGACGCCCCTGGCGTTAATTAATAAACTACTTTGTAAGGACTAGCACTGGACTGGACACAGACATCCCTCTCCAGATACTCACTCCGGAGTCTCACACAAACCCTTGATGAGGAGATCAAGATCACCTTAATACTGGGCTTGGGGGTATAAATATACCCAAAGGACATAACACCAGTGTGAAGTATACTACGCCCTGCCTAGTTACTGGGTGGTTTCCTGCCATTTCTGACTGTGTTTTCCCTTGGACTTGGCTTGGTTGGCTCATTTTGGATGAACTGGTTTTTATTCAATCTTTACGTTCATTTCTCTTACTGAAAATAGCATTTTGTGTATAGAGCATAGCATTTATAGTACTGCTTCCTGGTTTTATCTTCTGTTTTTATTTTATATTGTTCTTGATTTTGTGTCTCTGTGTGTTTTCTGATTCTGACTCACATCCACACATGAATCTGTGCAATAGCTCCTTGCTACATTGTTATGCAGTTTCTTATTGTGTTTAAATAACTCATAATGTGTAGCACTATGTGCATTATTTTGCAATAGTCTGTGAAGTGAAAGTGACCATTCTGTCATGTGTAAACACACCACAGCTCACAGTGCAAACACCTTTGCCTGTATTTAACCCATTCACTATGTGAAGCAGCAGGCAGCCAGGAACACAGGTAAACCTTTGTTAGTCCCACAAGTTGGAAATGTGCTTAGTAATGGCAGAAAGTGCACAGTACCAAATTAGGAGCAGCAAAATTTAGAAAAGCAATCGCAGAGTATTACATAACAAAATAGAATAAAGTCACAATATAATATAAAATCTAAAGCTGTAGTATTCTACACCAGTACTTGTGTATATAGCGCTATGTATTTCATTTTGAGTATCTTTTGCAAAGTTTAGATTAGATTTATTTAGACTATTCTTTTTTATTGTCATTGTCTCTGTGTCTATGTGCAGTCGTGATGTAAGGAATTTCCTCCAGGATCAATAGTTTTCTGATACTGATCGTTTTACTATTTTAATACCTCTATATAATTCCACTTGTGTTAAGTGTTTTTTTTACTGGTAATGATGCCATTGTTATCTGTATGACAATAAAGTCAAATTGAACTTATAGGTTCAAAGAATCGACTCAGTGAACTCCTTCAAATGAATCGGTTTCTTTGAATCGAGCGTCTCCGGGACGATAGGGGGCAGTTTGCCTGTTTCCACAGAAGAAGGCCAGCTGAAGTGTCGTTGGAGGGGTAGCAGGCTGAACTTGACAGCCTGAGAATTAGTTTGAAGGGCAGATTTCTTTAGGGAAATAATAATTTCAGCAATGCACCCCGTCTCAGTATCCATCCCCTCGTTCAGGTCTGAGGACAGCCCGGTGGAGAGGGGATATACGGTGAGCTGGGAAATACACCGCTGTAATACAGCAGCAACGGATGAGCAGGTCTGATTAACCCGTACATTCGTGTTTATTTGATGTCAGGTCTTTAAGATCGAGGTTCTGATGAATGGCAGACTGCATACGGTGGAGAAAAGGTACAGCGAGTTTCATGCTCTGCATAAAATGGTGAGTTTTTTCGAAAACACGCATGCATACAATGCATCCTATGAACTAAGACAGATATGACAATATCACTGCTCTTCTGGTGCTATGAAGGGGACATTTACAGATATAAGTATGTGGCTTTTCTCATACATACACATGGACATAGTGTATTTTTCACTCATGCACATACATACGTACAGTTTTTTTATTGTACACCCACATACAGTTCTTTTTTCTCGTACATATGCATGCAGACAGTGGACCCTGTAATTAAGGCTAAAACTGTTAGGTCTAAGCAAAAACAAAACATACCATACCTTAATGAAACACAGCCGTTGTTCACAATATAACATTTGTGGCTTTTAGTGTTTTGGCTGACTGGTGTATGAGTGTCCTGTGAATAGCTTCCCAAAAGTGTGCCATTTGGTGTTTTTTCTCAAACATGCACATGCATACTGTGTGATCTGTAACTAAGCATAAAGCAGCGATAAAATCACATTACAGCATGTTATGGCTGACTTGTGTTTTCCCTAATGTTGCGTGGCACCTCATTTCAGGCAGTATTGAATGGCCATGATCCCTGAAACCAAAAATGCTCCTAACAGCAAAACTGATCACTACTATTAAAACATGAAACTGAATTTGACTTAAACTTATGGCCTAGTGGTCAGGGAGTTGCCCCTGCAATCAGAAGGTTAAGGGTTTTTTCTGAATGTGATGTGATGTCATTCCATAGGGCTTCACAATATGGACAAAATATTGTGATTTCAAAGCCTTTCAGTATATTGTCAGAAATATGCATTTCATCACCATTCTTTAAAAGCTTCAATATGGGAAAGTTTCGATATGTATGTCTACACCCCACCATATATTGGCCTACAGTACATACATGAAACCGAGATCCAAAAACACACATTTTATTTTGTGATGTCACAGAGCCTAAGGGTTAACCAGAGGTTGGCAAATGTAAAAATGAATTCTCATGAATGATGAATTATATATTTGGTAACCCATACAAATTAATGGACAAATGAAACAAGAGGAAAATATGGGCTCAACTCTGCCAGTCAGGGTTTCCATATTTCTAATTGTATGTTGATACATAAACCTACAAGAAAGTGATGAAAAAAAGCATAAAAAGGAAAATATGGGATATGGGCTCTTTAAAATCGACCAATCACAGCCTTGAATAATTTAAAATATATGACTTTTATTGAATTACATGAAGACACTGCAACTACTGACAGTAAAATAAATAAAAAATAACCAGTTTTAAATGAAATATTAGGAGTATGCAGTCGAAGAAAAAGCAAGCTGATTTTCACATTGTGGCAGAAGATGCAGCAGGATAGAAGAAGAACTGATTTATAATCGTATAATCATAGCTGGGCTCCCTGGGCTCCGTCTGAATTACTGATCTGGAAACTTTCGAGCTTAAACAGCACTGAGTTGAGGCCTTCTGGAGAAGGGCAGGAAATATGAGCAGAGTTGGGAAATGCTGAAAAAGACATTTTTGGCCTCCATCAGGCTAGTTTCCCTTCCTCTGTTGCAAAATACTGGCAGCACTTTCAAGCACACCACTCTTAACAAGCACTGACTAGACCCTGATCTTTCCAGAGCAAAATTCTTTCCTTAATATATGGTTGTTTCTAATTGCTTTCACATAGATTTGAATGAGCTTTAAAAGAACTGACTTTGTTGAGTCATAGTTAAATCAGTATTTAGGGATGGTCTGTGGTTCATTTGAGATTGTAAATTTAGGATTATATTAATCTGTGCTGGGAACGGTAAATCTTAAAAGTGTGTCTCTCAGGGGCAGATGGTCGTGGGACTGCAGCAGCATGTCAGTAAGTGTTGGTGAGTGTTTGGAGTTCATGTCCTTGACGGACTCTGTGCTCAGCACACGCAGTGATAATCTTTACACTCTGTATTTACACATGAAGCCTCAGCATCATCGAAAGAGGAGACAGTACTGACCGTTTTACTTTGTTAGTTCAGGTCTCTTGTCATATGGATCACAGTTCATGCAATGACTCATTCATTCATGCAGTAATTCATGCATTAATTTTTGCACTGGCTCTTTCGTTCGTGCACTCGTTGGTTTGTGTGTGCACTTGTCATTCCTGTATTCATTTGTTCATGCATCTGTTCATTCATTTCTGCATGCTTTTGTTCATTCCTGCACTTGTTCATTCGTTCATGCTCTCATTTGTTTCTTAATTCATTCATTCATTTGTTCACACACTCATTCATGCATTTGTTCGTTCTGGCATTTTTTTTTCACTCATTCCTTTGTTCATGCACTCATTCTTTCGCATGTTCATTTGTTCGTGTGTTCATTTGTTCGTGCTGGAGTCCCAGTGCGTATGGGATGAAGGGGGGACAACTACCCTGGACAGGTGGAGTAATTTGTCATTTTTAGGGGGCATTTCTACTGTTATTGTCAATGTCTGTCACTACATTGTGTACCTGTGTGTGTATCTACAGTGTTCTTATATTTACTTATTTATCCACT
>JBBMFX010000033.1:75348-102931 GCA_037832545.1 Rhabdalestes septentrionalis | reverse complement strand
GTGTGTGTGTGTGTGTGTGTGTGTTTGTGCAAGGGCTCAAGTGAATCTCCTCCTGACCCTCTGGTAGGACAGTTCTGACAAGCAAAACTAAACACCTAGTCCTTGTGTGTGCTTTTCTTTTGAACTGCTTTAAAAAAAATCTCACAGCCTGTTCAACACAGTTTATAAATAAGCTTCTGAGTTTTAACATTGTGAAGGTTTGAATCTTCAGAGGTGGGTAGTTTGAGGAGCATGTCCTGTTTTCGCTGGAAGTTGTTTAAAGCAGTTGTTGTGTAACTGGTCCCCAGGAACACCCAGACTGGCTGTAGTTTTGCTCTGCTCTTGTTTGCTTTGAGCAAAGATGTGGACTGGTTTTAGAACCGCTGGATTAAACAGGTGTGTCTCTCTGCCAGATCTCAATTAGGACATTTAAAATTCAATGTATTTAGAACTCCACTATAATAGAGGCCAGTTGGCTGGTGTTCTCTACATAAAGGTACGTAATTAGTTGGAGCTTTCCAGCTCTGATGGGATTTCCAAAATTCCCAGCAATTCTTAATGCTTCACTGGTAATTATGGTAATGAATTCCGCCAGCATCACACTCTAGCCATGCATCCTTATGTCTGGGGAAACACTACCCCATAACCCATCTCAAATTCCATCAGTAAACATTTTTATAGAACCTCAAAATCATAAGAGACTTTTGTTTTCTTTGACTTTTCGAATAGAAAATGTTTTCTTAATGAATATGTAGAATTCAGCCACTGCCCATTGGCTTCCATTATAAGTGTGTTTAATATTAAGTTATTGTTTCTAAGAAAAAAAAGAGTATATCTTCCAGCTTTGCATTGCAGATGTAGCACATGGAGATTGTAAAAAAAAAAAAAAAAAAAAAATTTAAAGAAAAATTCCACTGATCCCAGATGCAGTCGATCAGCGAACTGGAGAAGTCAATATCCACTCAAATGTTTTTTATCCCCAAAACATATCTGGACTCTCAAACCACATCCAGTTCTTAATTGGGGTGGATCAGATATGGTCAAAATGAACTTGCTACAGGTGAGTATTTTCAGACAAACATCAGGACTGCTGATGTTTATGCCCATCTTTATTACAGCTGTTGGCACAAAATCTGATCCTAGTTCAGCAACTCATTGACTACATCTGGACTAAGTGGGAAATTGTCATTTGTTCTTTTAAGGGCAGTGAAATTTCTCTGTAAATGATCTGGTATGAGGAACTGCTGCATTATGAGTATGTAGATGTGTGAGTCATTCAGTCAGATGTGCTGTTTTTCCAGTCGTGGCCTGAAGCTTCATGCAAATGCAACCAACTCCCAACCTCACATTTCTGGTATTGGACTGCAGAGATTTTTTTTCACTAATCTTTCACTAAATGGAGCACATAGTTATAATTCCTGATGGTGATGTTTAGAGAGTTTTATGCAAACATTGGTGCATCTAATTCAAATGATGTTTTTCTGTGCATAAATATGCTACAGTTTAGTGCACAATCATTGTATTGTGCTACATTTACTATGTTGGAATAAAATTAAATGTAAAAATGTTTGTTTAAAAAATTTAAATTGCGCATTAAAATGTACACTTATATTTCATTTGACCAGGATTATGAACATTTCAGCACATGGGATGTTCTATACAGTATTAGTTTTATTTTGTTGATTTTCTGATGCGAAGTGACCCATTAGAACTCTCTGTATATTTGTCATGTTTTGTTTGTTCAAACCCGTCCAGTTTTTGTGTTTGTTTTTGTAGTGTAGTGCCATTTTGCAGTGAAACTCAAATCCTATTCATGGAATCACAGCAGCACTCCTGCAGCCCCTGCTTGTGACCTGTCTGACCACTAATGTGCCACCCTGTGGCTCCAACTCTTCCCAGTGGTATTTAATGACTTGATTTGGGCCCACCAGTGTAGCCTGTACAGCTGGGTTAGAGAACAATCTCTTGGTCAGTGCCATTCTGTGGAGGTTGTACACGTCGTGACAAACCTGTGTACCTGGGCATAGCTGAACCTCTTAAAATACCTATCCATGTACATTAAGACACATCTCATTATTTTGTTTGTTTTTGGATTATAGTATCGCTAGTGTCATGAAACCTGGCCATTTTGTTTCTGCCACTTTTCCTTTAAATTTCTCTTCTGATTGAAGCAACCAGTGGAAGAAAAAACCTTTTGTATTTTGAGTCCGGTTCATTTTTTCAGTGTCTGTAAAATGATCATTTATTTGCCTGCTAGATTTAAATAATGTCTCACCTCATTTTTCAAAATGCACTTATTGTCTTTCGCTCTTACAAACAACGGTTTCTGTAAGCTGTGCATTACATAACAGCTGCTGAAGTGACCACGGAGTCAAGGAATTTGTCAGTAGATTGTCACCAAATTGTTTGAGAGGATAAAAGGAAACAGTTTTGATGACCTTTACCTTCCTTTGTGCAATTTTAGACAAAGAACTGTAGTGGAAAAATCATAAGTCACATTTTTCCTATTCCAATTGCTTGAAATTTAAGTTTCCCAAAGGGTTCTTGGCTTCAAACAGTTGAGTCTGTAGAAACATGACCTTTACAAAGTGGTTTGCTTCTTTCACGTGAAAATATGGTCCATCCATTAGAAGGTTCTCCATGGAACCAGAAATCTTCCTTCCTGTGCAAAGAAACTGTATTTTTTATAGTTTTTTCTTTCCAGCTTTGTTTCTTTTTTTACTGTCAAATTCCTTTTTCTCTTATAAACTTGCTGTTGTCTGAGTTGAATTGCTACAGTAAGATTTTTGTGAGGTCGGAGAAAACAAGTGTAGTATTTCCATGTTTTTGGCAAATATCGATATAGTGGCACCAAGTATTGATATTTACTAAATATGAATGTAGTTCTTCACAGTGAATTGTAGACTATTAGATCGGCACATGTGTTTGATAACATTGCACCTGATGCCCACAAGGTGGCACAAGGCCTTGTTCTACTCTTTGTGAATTGGGAAGGAGGTCTGAGCTGCAGAGGCTCCTCTATAAAATCAGCAGAAGAATCGCAATATCGTATCATGGCCCAAATATCGTGATAGTATTGTATCGTTTTCATGATGACTCTCACGCCTACAATTCATTGTCTTGTTTTCCTACATAAACAAACAAGCAGCACTAGTTTTTTAGGGTATGGGGAAAGCAACCAAAAGCCCTTTTGGATCTGTTAAAAATGTGTGTTTGGATGCCGTTTTGTTAATCTTTTTTAGTTTTATATTTTGTTTTGTAGATTTGCTTTTGTCAAATGTATTGCAATGAGTGTGAGGTGTTTTCTGGCAAGATGTAAGTGTGTATCTGCCTTCTAGGGAACATGCTCTCCATGTTTTCATGCCACTCTGCATTTCTGATGGGTGTGGAGATTACTCTCTCTCACACATTTCTTCACCTCCAGCAGGTTTCTGGCTTCAGCGCCTGTTCATTGGTTCTGAATGTACCTCTAACTGTTTTTTGTTTTTTTTCCTCTGCCTGACCTTGGTGATGCACTTTTGTCTGGTATGTGTTAACACACAAAATCAGAGAGGAGAAATAATGTTGCGTGTTAATGCATGTTATTAATTCACCTGTTAGTATCAATAAAAATGTGAATTCTTATTTTACAAGCCTAGTACACTGATTTCAATGCTGATCAAAGATCAAAGCTGACCCTAATTCTAACCACTCATCAAGTGAGAGGACACGTACACTATGTGGACAAAAGTATTGAGACATGCTTCCTAGTTATTGAATTACTTTCAGTGATACCAAGACATTTTGGACAATGCCATGCTTCCAATTTTGTGGACACAGATTGTGGAAGAACCTTTTCTATTCCAGCATGACTGTACCCCAGTGCACATATGCAAAATCCTGTGGAAAGCATTCCAAGTAGATTGCAAGGCGTTAGAGCAGCAAATGGGGCACCAACTCCATGTTAAAAACTTACGTATTTCAATACAATACCAGTAAAATCCTTGTTGACCCTGTTGGTCCTCGTGTCCCAATTCTTGTGTCCACATAGTGTATACTGAATGCTACTTGAAATTCTCAAAAATTTCCTTTAAAATTATACTTTTTTGGCTGGCAGAGTTAATTGTGTGAAAATGAACGTACAGCCGAGATTTTTATACCTATTCCAGTGACTTCCTGTTTTCATCTCGAGATCATTTTTTCAAATCGTGGATAAAATAATATCATTTTTATGGAGTGGCAAGAACCCGAGGATCAATAAGGGACTCCTTCAAAGACATAGAACCCAAGGAGGACTATCCCTACTCAATTTTATGTATTATTATTGGGCTGCTAATCTGCAAAAAATCATCTGTTGGAGACAAGCCCTAGAAA
Source organism: Rhabdalestes septentrionalis (assembly GCA_037832545.1). Lineage (NCBI taxonomy): Eukaryota > Metazoa > Chordata > Actinopteri > Characiformes > Alestidae > Rhabdalestes > Rhabdalestes septentrionalis. Next base: position 98,599 of record JBBMFX010000033.1, on the reverse strand, counting down.
CAGATTGGCATAAATTCGAATCAGGTTCTTTTAGCTCTGATCACATCCAGTCTACCTATCCATGTCCAATTGTCTCTACCACCCTTTGGGCACAATTCAGAAAATATTTTAAACTAAAAAACCTCTCCTTACACAGCCCAAATTTGTAACAATCACTTGTTTTCTCCAGCTAAAATGGACTCTGTCTTTATGGATTGGCACAAATTAGGCCTCTGCAAATTCAGTGATCTTTATAGTGAAGGCACATTTGCCAGCTTCAACTTTCTCTCTAACAAATATAAGCTTCCAAATTCAAATGTTTTCCGTTACTTTCAAATTCGACATTTCATTAAGACCCACAGTCCCAACTTCCCATATTTATGGTTAAAATCAGGTGTAGATTTCATTTTAGAAATCTCTACTCATTTGAGCGGTTTAATTTATAATGGCTCCTACAGATATGACTTAGAAAAGATCAGGGCTAAATGATCAGAGGAACTTGAAACCGAGATATCCGACGGTACTTGGGAAAACGCACTGGCTAGGATTAATGGGACGACTTCATGTGCTCGATTGGGTCTAATTCAGTTTAAGATTTTGCATCGTATACACTATTGTAAAACTAAGCTGGCAAAAATCTACCCTAATTTGGATGACCTGTGTGATATATGTAAATCTGCCAAAGCTAACTTAGCCCACATGTTTTGGAAGAGCTCGAAATTGACATTTTTGGTGTACAGTGTTTCAAATCTTGTCTGATTCATTTAACATATACATTCAGCCCAGCTTTGAATGAGCTATTTTCGGAGTCCCAGGTGATAATGTTTTTATAAATAAGAAAGTTAAAGATGTCTTAGCTTTTGCCTTATTATTGGCCTGTAGAAGAATTTTGTTAAATTGGAAATTGACAGACCCACCTAAGGCCTCTCTCTGGATTAGTGACCTTTGCTGTTTCTCCAACTAGAGAAAGACAAATATACTCTAAGAGGAACACTTCATGTTTTTCACACAGTCTGGGACCCGATATTGTTGTACTTTGATAATCAGGTCACACTCCCCCCTGACTGAATTAAAATGTGTAACAACATGCTTACATGTAACATTTTATTGTTCCAATATACCTCAATGTACATTAGCTGTACTCCCCAGAACATACCTCATTTATCATTTTTGTTTTGTTTTGTTTTTTTATTTCATTTTATTTTATTATATTTATTTATTATTATTATTTTGTATAAGTTTGGTTATTTGGCTATTTAGTTTGATGGTCTACTTGTGGGATAAGGGGATGGTTCTAGAAAATGGGTGGGGGGAAAAAAAAGAAGAAAGACTGTATTGTTCTCTGTTTTCACTGTTTACATGTTCTTCTGAATTTAAAAAAAGAATTATACTTTTGACCAAAATGAACCAACTTTCTGTCGAGTCCATGAAAGGGTCCTCCTGTTTACAGTTTAACTGCCTGTAGGTTCTTAACAATTATTTATTTTATTAACCTTTATTATCAATACAAATTTTGCTCATGATCAGCATTTTTTAAAAGACAAAGATACATACATATAGTGCATATAGGCCATTACTGCAAAAGAGTATACTGGTCATGAGAAAATGATGAACAGTATATTTAAATAACTTCCTAAAGAGGGAATGGGGCGGGGATGAAATTTTATTTTTATCAAAACCATGTACAAAAATAACAGTCCTTAACATCCAGTTAATGCTATAAAACAAAGGATTGATGTTAGTTTTGTATTAACACAAGGTTAAAGTACTTGCACAGGGATATAACACAACTCATAGCTAAGATAAATATAAACCATGTGTAAATGTGCTTGGCCAGATTTGGCTGCACATCACCATCTGCACAACTTTGTAAAGGTTTTATTTTTTTTGTAAAGAAGGAAAAGGTTATTCTGATGTCAGATTTGTAGATATATGATACTGTGCAAAAGTCTTCACCCACCCCTTATTTCTTTCATTTTGCTTTGAATCACTATGGTGAAAAAATACTTTTTTATTTGTGTTATCTTTGGCATACTGAGTAGATTACTCAAAGAAATAATGCGAACAAATGTTTTACTGTGACAGGCTGTGTCTAAAGATACAAGGTCCCTAGACAAAGGGAGTATACCACCAGTATTATGATCACTGCCTGATCATCTGAAATCACCAGCATCTGTTTCTTCACTGATTCAGACCTTCAGTTAGATATGATTTTTTCTGCTTGAAAGATTCATACGTAGTTGACTGTAAAATTATTTCTCATTAACTGGTCTGGTTCAAGGATTGGACAGATTGGACAAATTAGAGGCTTTGAAAGTCCATCAGGAAGACTGAAGAACCGTTCAAGACTACATTAAAAATACAGTCTGGACGTCTTGAAGCAAATTCAGCAGCCAGACTGCAGGTCCTTTAAGGTGGAGTGATAAAAGCTCTCGCTCTGTCTGCAGTTAGGGGTAAAAAAACGCAATATATCAGAGGCAACACGGAGGCGCTGGAGCCGGCTATGAGCTACAGTGTGACCTCTGCTGGCCCTGGAGAGGCACAAACTCCTCAGAGAGAGACTCTCCCTCCACCGCCTGTGAACCTGCTGGCTTTTGCCCCCCCCATACAGTCATAACACACATCATGCAGCAAAGCAAGCTGTGAACATTCCGAGCGCTCAGCTTTGTCTCAGTGAAAGCTCAGGACGACATTTGTTCATTAGCTTAAAAAACCAAACTGTCGACCTTTTAGCCTTCGAAAATTGCTCACTAATAAACGGTGCTGCAGGAGAGAAGTGAAATGATAAATTTTTTTGCAGTTTCATCAAAAAAAGACACTAATTATTATTTTAACTAATTACTGACCTTCCAAAATGGCCCTTCCAGAAGGAAGCCTTTTTAAACACTTAATTAGTAAAACTATAATGTATATAGAAACTATCATAGATTTCAGATTTAACCAGTTTTTGGCTCATCATTTATTTTAATTTAATTTTTTTATTATTAAATGATCCTGACGCAGCCTATTTCACAAATCACATCAGCCTTTCATTTTTTTCCTTTTTTGATGGGACATCCCTTCTGCAAGGTCACTGTTAGGGCAGCAGGACACATACACACATACACAGCTCATTGATGTTCACAAAGAAAATGTATTACATCTAGGAATAAAACGATGAGCACATCAGCTCAAATTTATTCTCATTATTGTTTCTTTGGCTTTATCCACATCTTCAGGCTGATGGATGGCTAGGAAACACCTTTTTACTTTTTTTTCTGTAACTACAGGGAAAATATGGTTATTGTTGTGTGGTCATTTAGTTGCATGTGGTGGGAGTGGCCACCAGGGCCTGCAGATGTGTTTGTGAAAATTAAAGGGTTATATTTGAGACAATGGTTCCTTTTTTATTCGGATATAGAAACCAACAACAGTATTTAATTTTTTATTAGATAAAGATGCTTATAAATGAGGCTGGGGTTGTCCAGACAAATGGAGGTGAACCAAGGGCATCGCGTTTTGTTGAATCTACGTGAGATGAAAACGAATAAAAAAAGGCATTTGGGAGATCAAGAAATCAAAAAACATCTAGGAGAAGAAGAAAATGCCAGAGAGAAGAAGAAAACATCGGGGAGATTAAACAGAATTTCTGAGATATGAAAAAAAATGTCTGAGAGTTGAAGAAAGCATCTGATAGACGAAGAACTGAGAAGATTGCTCGCAAGTCTCCAAAGTGCTTGGCACAACCATGGACCGTGGAGGAACTGCATGGTTAGATCAAGCACAATGGCGTCCTGAGCAGAAACCCGAGGCCAAATCACCCTCAGTCCAGAGAAGATGCTGTTAGATCACTGGAGAACCTTTAGGACCACGCAGTTCGGTTTGATGGGCATGAGAACTGGCTGTAGAGTAGAAAAGAATCCAACATATGAATGGCAGGGGTGGGATATCCATGGAAATCTCTAAAGAAAATGAATGAAGAAAACTGAAAAAACTCAAACATGGATTGAGGTCCTTGACCACTGGTCAGTTTTATCTCCAAATTTTCAGCTGCTTATCTGTGACCTCCAGGTTTTGCTGCTCACTTTCCTACAGAGTGGCCCCAGAACAAATGGGAAAAAATATTAGCTGAGCTTTGCGGAGGTCCTGGCAGGAGATGTACTGGAGATGGTCTGGCTGTTGAAAGACGACGAAGAAGGTGTTGAAGAATCAGTGTGACATCTGCAAAGAGAGAAAAAAGATTAGTCACAGGTCATACTCTCACTGCAGAGAGAATGGGGCACCGCCCTTTCTGCGCCAAAACTGCGTCAAACTCCGCCCACTCCTAAAATCTCACACCTCCCTATTTATCTGTTGCACCAAGAACCCGCAATGAATCAGCAAACCTTAAAACAACTTTGAAAGAAAATTTTAAAAGGTAGAGTGTAGGGAGGCCACGAAAGATTTTCCTAATGAAATGACTTTGCCAGTGATTTAGTCTACTTCTTTTTCCTTTTAGAAAATTCTATAGAAATCAAGTTACCCAGGCCAATGGCGGTCTCGTTAAGGGGCATCACCGACTCATTCACTATAGAAGAGGCTCTAAAGGTTCTGGATCCAAGGAGAGGTGTCCAAAACACTCAGGCAAAAGATGGATTAGTAACAAATGCAACCCTCTTTGCCCAAAACTGGTGATCCTGAGAGCTGCCCCTCAGAGTTCATCACCCTAAAAGGATTACACATCTGTGCGCGAATTGTCTCTTGAGTAAGAAAACCAACGACAGTCTGGCCAGTCTGGCCATCCATCTGGGTGCTAATCTCGTTATTCCCATACTTGTCAATTCCCTGGAGACATTTCAGTCGGAATGGGGTAGATGGGAGCGCTAATCAACTCTAAAATGTCTGGGGAACTGGACCACTTAGCATGATGAAAAGGAACAGGACCAACATATCGATGGAGATGATGGGTTGAGATATGGGTGGGCGAAAAAGGAACCCTCTATCAATGAAGTGGAAATGTGGAAAGCGGCAGGCTAAGGACATAATGGACAAAGAACGGATGGCTCAAATGATGGAGAAACTCCCCCCAAGACACCTGTTCTTACCAACATTTTAATGTGGGGCTTGAGTCTTACCATCCTGTAAGATTTATACCGAACTATATCTTCGTTTGTAAATCTTACCTATCTCTCTTGCTTCGTCCGCTACAAAACAGCAACCCTCTGTGTCTTCAAAACTCCTCGATCAACCAACTTTTCCTGGCTTCCAAGAAGCGAGACAGCAACTTCCAGGTTTGCCAACACCTCCACATAGTCGATGCAATCCTATGAAAAGCAAAGCGAGACCGGTTAGGCATTCAACAATTGGTACCACCGTTCTGTTTTCATACCCTTATGTTGGGAGATGGTTCTCCAGGGCCGACCCATCCGACAGGTCAACCAGGACAAGGACGCCTTCCCAGTCTCGGGGAACAGAGGGTGCTGAGGACGTTAAGTCGAAGCTTCTTGTTCGGAGCTGGATGTCCAGAGTGGACAGTCGACCCAGACTGAAGACGGGTTCTTCTGGACATCTCTCCTTCATCGTCCGCCCCACCCACCGCTGTGGGAGGGGGGGTCATTCAGGATCTTCCGGGATAGGTGGGTTGCCCAAGATGAGTTGGATGGGGCGGAGCAGGGTGGGGGCCACTCAGTGGGAATGGGTGTATGGTGGGGGTAACATGGGGTACCGTTCCGCATTTCATAAATATTAATACAGAGTCCTCCCTCTTCATGAGGGGGGCAAGTTTCTTTAATTTTGTTAGAGGGGGAAGTGCTTTATTCACTTAATGGCTTTTATTAGTGCCCGGACTTCAACTCTTTCATTAGCTAAAGTGCTGCTATAATTTACAGGAGAAAGTGCAGCAGGGTGGGGGGTGCAGGGGGCGGAGCCCAAAGAGTGCTGCATTTGCTATCTGATGGAGTGTGGCTCATACATACACCCCCCACCCCCCGCCACACACAACCATACATCCAGCGTCTTTCTGCTTCCATTTCATTCCGGACGAACCCAGTAACCCCCGGCGGGAGAATGGGACGCATACAAAATGGCACGATATCTGAAAACGTGCATCAGTTTGTCACGTCCCAGCATCAGGGTCCCACCAAAGCTGGTGTATCTGGTCTCAGCATGAAAAGGTACAGACAGCTTCAACATTTCCAAACTGTTGTTCGGAAAGCTGTTCTTCTGACTCTAAGTGCCTGGCTTTTCAAACAAAACAGCTTCACATTAACAATTAACAGCCTCCAAACCTGTTTTTGGGGAATTAAGTTATTCCTGGTGGTAAGTTTCCCAAAAAGTCTCATTTAGATGCTTGTTTCCCGAAGGCCGTGATTCACAGACTTTATCATGAGGTCTATGGAACGTTTCCCCAAGCCTTCATTGTAATTCTGCATACCTTCATTCTTTGACAGTTTTGTCATCATATGCAGGCCATTTAGTGCCAGACACTGTCAGACTCTGAGACCAATGAGTCCTCAATATTTACACATGTGGCAAGGGCATCTGGTGAGATGAAGTTATTAAAAAAATAAAATAAAGGACAAAAAATTGAGACTCTTTCCGCACAGATGCAAACAACCATAAATCTCAAACTCTTGAGAGTTCCTTTCATATATATATTTTTTTCCAACTGCAAGGTCCTTCTTTTAGGCACACTCTTTAGCTGATGAATCATCAAGGCAGCTTGAGGAACCGATATCATACCTCCCGGGACGCTGACTCGGATAATAAAGCACATCTGTGTCTTTGTGCTGGTGTCCATCATTTGCTCTGAGTTTCATTCTCTAAGTGGCCGGTTATCCAGAGTGACTTACTGCCAGACAGGCAGGGAGGGGGAGGGGCGGAAGCCAGACCAGTGCTGCACAATTAAATCTGCTGAGAGCGTCTGATTGCACCTCTGGCACTTTGATTTGGGTTCACAGGCCAAATCTCACTCATGACGCGGGTTCACTGATGCACAGAGCTGGTTTTCCCATATGTGGATTATGACTAATCTTGGACCAAAACAGTGAAACGCTAGTGGAAATTCTTCACAGTGTAAAATGTACCTTAATCTGAGCCTGGGGAATCAGCCCTTCATATACGGTTCAAGCTGCTACTGTTCGAACTGTTTTAACTCTCAATACTGGAGACGAACTCTGTTCCCTGTGCTCCTTTCCATTATATATAAATGGGGGCTGGTGGCCTAGTGTTTTGGGTGTTTGCCCTGCAAGCATGTAGTCTTGGGTTTGATTCAGTGTTTAGGGCGTTTGCCCTGCAATCAAGAAGTCATGGGTTTGATTCCCAAGACTGCTATTTACTCCACTGAGGTACCCTGAGCAAGGTAATGTCCCCTCACACCACTGCCCGGGCACTGCTAAATAAACAGAACTAATGATATTATAGTTTTAATTCTAGTATATAACATATATACGTTGCTAAAAAAAAATTAGGGACTACTTAAACAACACAATGTAACTCCAAGTCAATCACACTTCTGTGAAATAAAACTGTCCACTTAGGAAGCAGCAGTGATTGACAATCAATTTCACATGCTGTTGTGCAAATGGAATAGACAACAGGTGGAAATTATAGGCAATTAGCAAGACACCCCCAACCAGTTCACAGTTCTTATGCTTTCTGGCTAATGTTTTGGTTATTTTCATTTGCTGGCGGTGCTTTCACTCTAGTGGTAGAATGAGACGGCGTCTACAACCCACACATGTGGCTCAGGTAGTGCAGCTCATCCAGGGTGACACATCAATGCGAGCTGTGGCAAGAAGTTTTGCTGTGTCTGTCAACGAAATGTCCAGAGCTTGGGGGCGCTACCAGGCCAGTGCATCAGGAGACGTGGAGGAGGCAGCAGGACCGCTACCTCCACCTTTGTGCAAGGAGGAACAGGGGGAGCACTGCCAGAGCCCTGCAAAATGACCTCCAGTGGGCCACAAATGTGCATATGTCTGCTCAAACAGTCAGAAACAGACTCCATGGGGGTGGTGTGAGGGCCTGACATCCACAGGTGTGGGTTGTGCTTGCAGCCAATACCTTGCATGTTTGGCAGAGAACTTGGCATATTCGTCACTGGTGCCCTGTGCTCTTCACAGATGAAAGCAAGTTCACACTGAGCACACGTGACAGAGTCTGGAGGCGCTGTAGAGAACGTTCTGCTGCCTGCAACATCCTCGAGCATGTCTGTTCTGGCAGTGGGCCAGTAATGGTGTGGGGTGGCTTTTCTTTGGGGGGCCGCACAGCCCTCCATGTGCTTGTCAGAGGTAGCCTGATTGACATTAGGTACCGAGATGAGATCCTCAGACCGCTTGTGAGACAATTTGCTGGTGCGGTTGTCCCTGGGTTCCTCCTAATGCAAGACTGTGCTAGACCTCATGTTTGTTTGTGTTCCCTTTATTTTTTTGATCAGTGTATATACATACACATATATAAAATCACATTCTACCAACCATATTGGTATTCGAGTCAAAACAACAAAAACATTTTGTCTCCATTTTTTTCAGGCCCCCATAATCACTCCAGTTTAGGAGATAATTTCTATTCTGTCTGCTAGCAATACTAAATAATACTGTTTAATGCTAAAATACTGGACAAATATGGACAAACATTACAGCATAATTTCAGTGTTTTGTTGCATTTTATTTTTATTTTTAAAACAGACAACTGTGTTTTCTGTTTTTAAACAGCATTCTTCGTGTGGCTTGTGTGTGTATGTGTGTTTTCTGGAAGCGGAAAATGTTTACATTTATATATACTTATATATTGTCCAAAGGGGAAAAAAAGAAAAGCCACTGAATGATGGTGAGGTCACAGATGCTGTTTTGGAGTCTTCAAAGATCAAAGGTCATGTTGGTCATGCAAATATTCAAATTGTCCTTTTACTTCTTGACCAGCTGAATCACATCCTCATCCTCCATGACGTGGTCTTTGCCCACTTTCTGTGGGTTGTGTTTAACCGAGGAGCCCCAAACCAAAGCACTGCAAAGAGAAACAGAGTTAACTAAGGCTGCATAATCAACTGCTTGTGTACAGTTAGGACTGTCCAGATATTGAAACTGGTATTTAATATCAATATTGAAACTTATCAATACTGATGATCCCATTCTTCATGATTTGGTGCAAAAAGTTAAGATTTCATATGAAAAGCTATGAAGATCCAGCAGTTATTCTCTTGTGATTTTTGGAGAAATAAGGATCGAAATTGTGTTTTCAGTTTATATAATGAGGCAGTAGCATCACTAAACATGTTCTGATCAACAACTGTGCTGATCTACAAATATTTTGATCAACAAATTGTGTTGGTGTGAGTCACTTCCTCCTTCCGCTAATCCAGCTCAGCATCAAATGTTTGAAAACGTAGCTGTATGAGAATGCATTAACACAGAGAGCAGCACCATCTGAACTGGAGCATTTCCAGATTTCAGCACTGACCAGTGAGGAACTGGGACCAGTTCATTACAGCTCCTCATACAGACCAATACTGATCGCTTTGATTGGTTTAGGTCCTGGTCCTGGTGTTCAGTTTGAATATGTATTAACATTTAATTTTTCTTAAACACACCAGAATCACTTCATCTATTAATGCCAGATTTAGTGGATCGTTTTGGTGTGGAGAACTAAAACCACTCCTGTACCGCTCCTCTTTACAGCAGCACTGTTTGTCCAAGAGCTAGTCAATATTCCAGTACTGACCAGTCAGTAACTGGTATCAGTTTAGTACTGGTTCCCAACATCCAGCACTGGTGATATTTTTTTTTTTTGTCACACTGAAAAAACAGAGTAATGATCGGGGGGGGAAAGAGACAAATTCAGGAAATAAAAATAACTGAACACCACAGGTTTTAAAAGTGTTTTATTATATGAGGAGTATACTTACTTACATTTGTCAAAACATGTAAATTGGCCATTCATTCATTTTCTGAGCCTAAACAGAGTCCCCGGGGGGAGATCTCTGCTGAGAGTGATCCACCAACCTAATATGTGGAGTGAGGTGAACCGGTTCATTGATGGATGTGTTTGAAGGCAGCTGATGAATTTAGCTACATCTGGGGCCTCATGTATAACGCCTTGTGTAGAATTCGCACTAAAACGTAGAATTCAGTAAAAAATCCAGATGCAAAAAAATTTGCATAAGCAAAGTTCAGAAAGTCTCACTGTGTCTGAAATTAAAAAGAAATGGTCAGATATTAAAGTTGATGTGAAAAATCTAATAGCGGATGTGAAAAATCTAAAAGAGGAGGGAGCACAGTTCCAGGCCTCTCACCTTTTGAGCAACGTGATGCTGCAATTATTAGAGACACAGGAATTTGACGGGAATTTTGCCAGCAGGTGAGGGGTAATCAGACATCAGCAGGTGAATTTTTTTCGTACTGTACTTGTTTGTCCTAATTGCATGGTTAAGATGAACAAGCAGGCAGCAGATGCAGCATTACTTATGTTATTCTGTTTCAGACAACAGTACAAGAAGTGACCTCCGTGCTGTGAATGAAAATCTTGGCGGTGGTGCCTGCTGTACCGAGCACATCTTTGGGCGCTGTGCCTCAGAAACGGAGGGGCGGTCGTGTGCTAATGGAAGCTGTGCTGCAAAATGCAATAGGCCTAGGCCATGCTGTAGAAGATATTGCCAAAGAACTAAAAAATACAAATGCTGTGCTATGTAATGTTAGACACACAATAAAAGAATTATTTTAATCCATGCTGCATTTAAGTACCTTTTTTTTTTACATTCTTTCTATTCCATTCAAACGAAGGTGTAACACTGTCCAATTTCCACGTCAGTTTCCTCATTTCTCAGCTCCTCTGGTACAGGAAAGCTACGGTTTTGTGCAACATTTTGCAGCACACTGTGGACTATAGAGTAGAATTCCACACTAATACGAAATCAAGCCACTTAAATGCACCACTTACAATGACCTTAATTTTGATGTTAAGTTCCAGAAAATTAAGGACATTTGAGATGAAAATTGCACAGATAAAGGCTGATTAAGGGGTAAATCAACTGAATATCTCCAATTTTCCTTTACACACAAAAAAGAAAATCTGATTTGATTCATTTTTATGACACCTATTTCCATCTAATTTAATTATGGTGTTATAACATAACAAATCTGTGAAACTAACATACTTTTTTGTGAAAGTTTAATACATATTTAATAATTAAACTGAATATATTTTCATAAAGTTAAACTGATATATGGATAGTTCTTGCATAAATAAATTTAGAAGCCAGTCATCATCATGAGCCAAGAAATCAGTGCGTTCCCTGAATACGCGCTCTCTTCTAATTCGTCCATTTGCAAGAGCATCCATGGTAGTTGTAATAGCTTGGCCATTCTCTACACCCTTTTATTGTTACAATTACCTACAGTATCTTTGATTAAGACCGCGACATTAATGTGTATATGCATTGGTTGGGTCTCCCGGGAGAATGTGCGTGGTGGTACGCCAAGCTTAGTGTTTACACATAATGACGTAATCGTGAAAAGGGGCGTACGCCACATTTTTGAGCAAACACGCCATTTATACAGATGTGATACTGTCTATAAATTTGTAACTACAAAGCAGACCTATTTGGAGTATGTTTCATTGGCCAATTAGTGTAGATACAAGGAAGCTCATATAGTGCCAAAAGTGAGCGAAGAAGGTTTCACTTACTACTTGAACTCCTTGATGAGGTTTTTGTGTATTTTCAGACAGAAATCTTCAACAGCCGTCCGTCCATCTGGCAGAACCACTGGAGACGTGTAATCGGGGAGCTGACCCTTCGGTTTGGTGTATCTGTAGAGCAATGAAAAGAATGGCTGTGTTTACCCCCAGAGAGCGACTATCAATATAAAATTTGTTTTTCAAATTTAAAATGAAACACTCTTGTGAGAACAGATATGAGGATGTGTGTTTTACAGATACACATATACCTAGAAAACAATAAATCCCCTGAACAAGAACGACATAGCGTCACCATGCCAAGACCAAAGAAATAAAGATGATTTCACAACTGTCACCTTTCGTCTGGGAACAGAACAAATTCGTACAATGTATACAAGGCATAAGGAGGAGTTGGGTGATCACAAACTGTGATTGGCTGGGACGTATACTCAGTTTTAATAATGTTTACTATCCACTGTCAAATAAGAATTCCTTTTTTAAGTTATTTATTCTTTTATTATTTATTATACAAACCAAAGTACACTTTCAGTATACCACTTGTCTCCCAGACTGAGATCCCTGGTTCTGAGATGAGATGATGTTTGAGGTGTAGCGGTGTGCTGCTCACATGCGCACTAACTGCAGGTAGTCCCAGATCTTCTCCAGCAGGTCGTCAAAGTTCCAGCGGTGGTGGGCGGAGATGGGAACACAGTGTGGGACTTTGTAGATGATGTCCAGCTCTTCGATGGAAATCTGGTCGATTTTGTTCAAGACATAAATGCAAGGGATGTAAACTCTGAAAGAGAAAGGAAAAAAAACATATGCTTGTGAAGAGAAACCTGACTCACTGTAAGCTCAAATTTTTCCAGGCACGATGACAAAGCACTGGGTGTGCTCCAATATGCACATGATTGGAACTAAATGATTTGCTGGTGCTTTAATTAAATCCTTCATGTTTCATTACAAGCAAGATAACAGAAAAAAATGATTTTTATCAGTAACTGCTTTGAGGCGATAGTTTCTTGCTACTGTTAAGTGCAGAGGAGCCAGTTTTCTTACTGGAACTAATTAAAGCCCCAAAAAGCAGTGCACTAGTGAGATGCGATTAGGAGTGAAGGGTGTGATAAAATAACACAAACAGTTGAGAGCTTGTCTTGTTTTTGGAGCAGGAGCTGGATTTCTGGTAACCTGCTCATCCTGCAGCGTGGATAGATAAATGTGCTTTATACATCCACTATACAAGAATCCCGGTTTCACTGAAAGACCTAATATTTGCACACAATTTACACACCAGCAAGATTTTTATCAGGCTGCAATTAAACAAGGTAAGAAAGAAGCAAGCAGGTAGATGTTAGAGGATAATTTGATCTCATTGAAAGCAAAAGGCTTCTAAAGAAGGTGAAGGTGCCAGTGTGGCCTCGCCAACCACCTGAATTCTATTGTTAAAAAACAAACAAACAAACAGGTATATGGGCAGAATGGCATATATTGGCCAATTATGTGAGTGAGCACATACAAGGAATTTGATTCCCATCGATGGTGTCTCGCAAGCACAACATTACAGAACAATATATCTAGTAAAGCAGGGGTGTGTACCTATCAGTATGGAAAGACTCTCCAGGGCTATAGTAAAAAGTGTAAACCAGTCTAAAACGCTGTTAGCAGCAATGAGAAAGGATTGGTATGGAAAACTGGTAATAAATGTTCTGTACTGAAATCTGGATATCTAAATATGGTAGCAATAAAAAATGTGACATCTACGAATTATGATACTTGATGTTTCTGCATTATATATAGTGTCTAACCAGCACTAGCTGTAGATTCATTCACCTCTTTAGATCCAGTCTCATTAGCAAATAATATCACAGACTTGAGGAGTGCTCCTGTTCCGGAAGTGGTTTATGAAAACAGACCCCGTTGTTTAAAATGTGTCCTACTCTGTCCTAAACCAGCAAAGCAAAACTAAGACAGAATTTCTTCCTTTACCATTAATGCACCCATTCGGCTAATGTTTGGTGTCTGAAATCAGTTTATAAAAATAATAGAGTGTATCGATCTGTGAGCCCGAAACCATCCTTCAAACTGAACAGTGAGTAGACTGTATTGTTACACACATATTGGATCTCAATTTAAAAATGCAGAGGTGACAACTGGAACACAGCCAGTGACTGATTCAGTTGCAGGCTGAGGTCCTGCGGGCTGCTGTCCTCTCTGTCTTGGCACATTTGTTTCAGCCCATCAAGCTCTTTTAGAGCTAAAATATATAAAAACTAAACACAGTGGAGGGCAGCCAGTCCACTGAAGCCCCTAGAGTAAAGGTTTACCTGTTCCCCTCCACCACGTCTATGAGGTCATCAGCGGTAGCGTCGCTCCGCAGAGTGATGTCAGCATTGTGGATTTTGTACTCTGACAGAATGCTCTTCACTGTTTCCGCATCCAGCTCACTCTGAGCACACTGTGAGGCAAAACAAGACACATGAGAAGACACAGTGAGACATGAGTTGAGAAATCAAGACAAAACATCAAGCAACAATCAAAAAAGAGGGATTTCATATTAGAGACTTGCATTTTGAATCAGCAATTACTGGATGTATTTTACTAACTAACAAAATATATACAAATCTTGAGAGTAAATATCTCTGCAAATTTAGCTGTGTAAAAGGATGTGCACACTATTTATGTGGTGAAATTCTTGCTGTAGAGATTTTTGGAGAAAAAAAAAAAACGATACGTGCAATAGTATTTTCCTGTGCAATATCACCACTTATGTACAACAGTATAGAGTGCAACTTCAATTTTGTGTTAACTAATAAACAGCAGTCATTTTATCTATTTATCTATGGTATTTATATCCAGTTCCCTTATGGACCACATCATTTTGTGTACAAAGCACAGTGTATATGGTACAGAGTATTTTCTGGAGGAGTTTCTTTTGTCTTTATATAATATTCAATATTGTTCCTATGTTTGTGTCTCTGTATGTCTGTGCAGTTGTAGCATAAACAATTTTCCGCAGGATCAATAGGTTTTATGACTCTGATATCTGCAAGGCATGTGACTCTTTTACTGGAAATTCCAAAATACTTTTTTTTTGTGTTCCTCATTTATCAGCCTATCCTTTTCATGTCAGCAGTTTGTGACACAGCGTAGTTACTGCAGCTGTTTCCAGTGGTGTTTAACAGCACAGATCTAACCTGATCAAATCCAATAACTTTTCAGTTGCTGGATAACTATGGGACTCTGAACAAAGCAGTCTGAGGCTGTACTGTGGCACCTACAGTGGCAGTGAAGTTGATGCCTCCTTTGTCCTTCTTCTTAAAGCCGATGTTGGGTGGCTGCTTGTTGAGGCGGATGCCAAAGCCCTCCAGCTCGTGCTCGATTAGTTTCTTGTGCCCAAGAGGCTTCAATACATCCAGAACGATCAAGATGAGATTACAGGTACGAGCCACTAAGAACACGACATGAGAGGAATATAAACAACAGCACGACTCATAAGGTTTCATTCAGTGTTTGTGTGTGTGTGTGTGTGTGTTTCCATTTTACCTGCAATAACCTGCCGTCCTCTACCTTTACCATCTTTGGCTCCCTCAATGATACCTGGGAGATCCAGGAGCTGAGGAAGGAGAGAGATGATCAGTGTTATTTTTATTCTTTTTTTTTTCATATTTTTGATCATTCTGACACCCTCAATAAAGAAATGGCTGGGTAAAATACACACATTTTTATTTAAAAAAAGATCTAGGAAGACATATCTGGGGCCCAGTTTTTGCTACTTTAGAAATCAACACTAACCTAAATGTTTTCCATAAATGCATCCCCAAAACTTCTCTCAACATCCTCAAACCACATCCAGGTCTCTATGAATGTGGGTGTGGTTTAGGAGCCATACAAAATACACTAAATTTCAGTGCTACAGGTGGCTGTTTCAAACGATACCAGGGGTGCAGGTCACAATGCAAGACTGATCTGGGATCAGTTTTCTCAGTTTTCATGACGCCACAGAAACTGATTCTAGTAAAGCACATTTGCTTTGGAGGTGGTTTGTGAAAACAGCTCCCATTAAATGTTTTGAACCACCACCTAAAGTCTGATCCACCTTAATGAAGAGCTGGACGCGACATCAGTAGGTTCAGAGAAGTTTCGTGTTTAATGTAGCTAAAAAGTAATGGAAACCTATTCACACCAATTAGCATAAAACTAACTCGTCACACTCTTAACTAGTGTCTACTAGATGTGGTTATGTGGTTTCTGATGTCGTATCACACACTGTTGTGTATAAACATGGATTAAAATTATCAATAAAAAACAGTAAAACAGGCAGCCTGCTGGTACTTTCTCATTCATATTTTTAAGTGAGAAGACCTGGATTTTGGCTCCTTTGTAGCGGATGACGCCCGGCACTGTAGTGAGGGTGGTGAACTCATAAGCGGCCACCTCGGAGTAAACTCCAGCCAGGTTACTCAGTAGTGTTGACTTTCCAACAGAGGGGAAGCCCACAAACCCGATTCGAGCATCTCCTGTCTTTGCAACATCAAAGCCTGAAACAGAGAGGATGATGGGTGTTAGTCTCATTACAACAACAAATGGAAAAGTTTGGCTTTTGTGTATAAAAGTCAAAACAACTCTTGCTATATACAATGATATGACTATTATACTGAACAGAATAGGTCCCTAATCACTATTTGCTGCACTGGAGCACTACATATAGACACTTAAAGACTACCTCAAGAATATTATGTCACTAATATGTTCTGTCTCACCTTCACATACACAGTTACACACTTACTAGCACACAGTGGGAACAGTGAAATAATCTACTCAGCTTTCTTTATTTTCTGTGTGATTTGTGTTTTGTGTGCAGATCATCTTTAGTCAATTCAACATTTCGATTTCATTTCCAAGAGCAACGTGTCTGATGTATTAACAAATTGAGTGTAGGGGTGCATGGAGTTTTTACGCAAACTGGAAGGACATCACTTTTCTCAATCCACATAAATGTCTAGTCCCTGCCTGACCAAATGTCATTCCAGTGTATGACTTTGTATTTTAAATACCTCTCATATTATACTCAGGAATCAGCACCTGAATCTCATTTTCTGACATAACAGGCACACTTATATCCTTTTAAATGATACATTTATAATGGATTATATTATTTGATAAGTTCAATGCTGCAAACTGTGTGGTCTGAAAGACCAGAGAGTAATATGAGAAAAAGTGAGGTAATACACTGGAATGATACTTGTTATGAAACTGTTGCACAGTCTTGCAGACCCAGATTGGAACCTTTGATACCATTTACCAGACAGTAGAAGAGACAAAAATCTGTCTAATGAGTGGGAACACTCCTTCATAGGGTAACCTTGAGGAACACTGTGTGCAAAATCTACTCCAAAAAAGCAGACTTTAGAATAGGGCAATTTTGGACAGAGTCAAAGACATCCTCCTCGTACCTTCTCCAGTGCCTCCTCCGCCGCCTCCTTTAGGTGTGATGAGCTCTCTCCGGAGCTTGGCCAATCGAGCCTTCAGCAGCCCCAGGTGATGAGCTGTAGCCTTGTTCTTTTGAGTACGAGCCATCTGGAGAACAGAACAAAACAAAACAATGCAGGTCAACATATGCAATAATACATACATCTGGGTGCAGCCTATCAGAGTTTTGAGCCACCCCTAATTTCTTAACATTTCGCTTTACAACATGTTGGTGCAAAAATACTTTTTCTGCTAGTCAAACTGTCTTATCTTCTTCATATTGAAGAAATGTTTTACTGAGCCAGGCTGGAAAGTGTCTAAAGATGCCTGGCAATTACACCATCAGGGACATTACATTCAAATACCAAGTCTTTAATATGGAGCATTCCAGTAAATCCCAAAAGTGTTGGATGGGGTTGAGGCCAGGGCTTTATCTAGCCAGTCAAGTTCTTACACATTGAAATCACCCAAACATGTCTTTATGGAGCTTGATTTGTGAACTGGGGCACAGTCATGCTGGAATAGAAAAGGTTATTTTCCAAACTGCTGGAAGAATGTCGTTGTCCAAAGTATCTTGAAGCATTAAAATTGCCCTTCACTTGAAATAATTCAATAGTTAAGAGATATCCCAATACTTTTGTCCGTAATGTGTCGTACATACACAGACATTGTATTTATATTCACACCAGTCTGATCACAATGTAACACAGAAAGTACAATGTATTATCATACATCGTAAGTTTTAGATAAATGTGGTTTGTAATATCGATAAATGTTATTAAGGTTTTAGCCCTTTAACAGGAACTCCTGGCAGATTTGAACAGCTGTAGCAGTTTTGGAGAGGTCAAATGTTATGAACCATTTTTATTTGCAGCTGCTGGCTGAGTGAGACATTCGGAAATGAGAGAAGAAATTAGAACGTTTGTGTTATTTTGTGAAAATAAAGAGCTGAATGAAACCACATGAACAAAGCTAACATGCTAACACACCAACCTCGTTCTCAATTTCGGCTATTTTGGCGAGTAAACTCATGATTGTGGCGTCGGCTCCTTCCGAGCGAAGTTTCAGGGGACTGGAGAGGGCCGGTTAACCGCTGTCAGGGTTTTATTTCCACCTGATTTTCTTATTTTTTTCTGAATCGTTCCCCAATTTTTCACACTGACATGCTGTCTCTCCGCGGGTTCTGGCGCCGGGCGCTGCGCCACAGGTCGCCACCTGCTGGAGAGGAGGAGCCACTGCACACCACCGGACCTGGAAAGATCAATTTTATTATGAAACCGTTTCAAGTACTATAAATTACATTTACAGACAAAGACAGTCAATAAAAACAAAATGATTATTAAACACGGTTTGATGTGTTCGGTATGGCCCGCAGAGAACCTGACTGGCCCGCACAGAACCCTCGCCTCAACATCATTCTGTATCTCCCTCCCGTCACCCACCTATCAGACACTATACTTCCTTCCCCGTCACAGACCCATCACTATATAACAGCTCACGTTCACTACGAAACCAAACCCCTTAATTTTACCCCTTAACATAACCTTAATTTTTACCTGAATTTCCAGGAAAGTAAAGAAAATTAAGAGGAAAAGTGCACAGATTAAGTCTGATTAAGGTGTAAAATTACTGAATTTTTCCCTTATTTAAAAATGTTTCCCCTTAAATAACTGAGCCTTCTGAAGAAAATGTCTTATGTTTAGGATTAAGGGGTTTCACACTTATACCATAAGTCCACTTTTAAGGTGAAATTAAGGGAACAGTTTACAAATTAATTAAGGTAGGGGTTAAGCATATTTTAAGTACATTGTGTTTCATAGTGATTGTCGCCCACACACCACTCTATAATTCCTTCCTCTGTCACACACCCACACAATAATCTGTGCAAAAAGGGATAGATGTGTGGTTTCAGATTGTGTTTAATCCATTATCATTTCATGCAATAACTTTATTATCATGCGCAATATCACTATATATGTTATCTATTAAGTGCAGCAATAGATTCAGTATAGAACAACTCAAAATCACTAATACAATATTCAGCAGTAATAATATTTATCTACAGTATTATTATTTCTCATTACTTTCATGTGGCACTTACTCTGAAAAGATGCACCCTGTGAGGGAGTTTTAATGTATTAAATGGTTGACAGAGGAGGAGGGAGTTAATTTAGGAGGGTGTTTATAATATTTTGTCGTCACAAACCATGACCAGAAGAAGAGCAAAGGCGAGGACCCTACACAACTTACTGATAGTGCATTGCTGACCATCTCTGTTTGGACTCCTCGTTGGATGATTTGGTGCTGAAATTGTTAAAACTATAAACACCAGTATGAAAGTGCACACTGAGTGTGTCTAATGTATCTTAGTAACCCCTAAGGATCAAGTAAAGATATACTATAAACTGTTCCATGTCTCTAAATCTTTGGCTTCTTTTGGCCATGCAAGAACTCAGACAGTCCTACATCATGCCCTGATGTAGGACTGTCTGAGCCCATCATGCCTTTCTGTGAAATATAAATGGCTCTTTTTGCATAAAATTGCAATTCTTGCATTGTTACCTTCACAGTTGAGTCTGCTTTACATAAATACAATATATAAAGCGCTATATTAAAGTCTTGAGCCATGCCATATTACTATCTTGAGAACACAATCCCAAAATCTGTCAATGTAATCAAAGTATCTTGATAGAAAAAAAACCCCATTGGAATGCTACCAGACATGAATCAGCCTCCACAAAGCCCAGATTTCAACATTACTGTGTGAGAAAATGGTCAAAATTGTTAGTTGTGTTTATAATTGTGCACAGGCTGGACAACTAGAGATTTTCTTCTTTCTGGGTATATCAGTGACGACCCTGAACTGAAAACCGAAAGAGAATAGACTAATTTTTTGGTAAATAGTATCTTTTTATTGTTCATATTTACGTTGCATACAGTATAATCACTCAAATGTTGGTGAAATTGCTGGATCCAGCACCGGTCTCCAACATCGCATGACCTCACACACCTGACGCAGCAGGTCGGCGTGTTTTTGCTTCGTCAGGCTACATAATGCGACGGTCTCTCCAGCGTCAGGCCATCAGATGAGTTGGGCATCCAGAAAAAATCATAGATCAGTCCAGAACATGCGACTGGCAAAAATGTCACCAGGAATCAGATACACATCACAGGAGTCTCCAGAAGAACCAAAATACTCCCCCCCCCCCTAACCGGCTGAGCTGCTCAGGCCCTCGACCCCTACAGATTAAAGCCAGTCTTTGGGGTTATGAAGCCTAGGGCTGGCTTAAATCTTTATTTTTGATCAAACCGACCAGCAATCACCTGTCAGTTCACATTAGAAGGAATATTTCAGTGTTTATTCACCATCCTGTGTTTCTCTGAGCAAAGAAAAGAGCAGAAATGCTGCTGATTTAAAACTCACAGATCAACCTGTTCCTTTTTACAGAACTGTGCAAAAGTCTTGACTAACACCTCACTTCTTTGTTTTGAATCACCTTGATGTGTTAACATTCTTTTCATACCAGTCAAACTGTCTTATCTTTGGCATATTAAGAAAATTAAATGGAAGAAATGTGAACAAATGTTTTACTGCAACAAGTTGCAAAGTGCCTAAATATATAAGAGGTAGAATTAAGGAGTTCCAACCACTCAGCATTCAGCACCAACAGTATACTGATCACCGCCTGATCACCTGGAATCATCTGCACTCACTGGTTCAGGACTTCATTTAGATGTGTTTTGTTCTCCTTGAATGATTCCTCTGAAACTGGACAGGTTCAGGCACTGGCCTAAAAAACAAGAGTCTTTAAAAGTCCTTCAGGAAGCCTGGAGCACTGTTCCTCAAGACCACATTAAAATACAAGAAAGTCTGGACCTTTGGAAGAAAAATATAAAGAAATGAGGGGTGACTCAAGACTTTTGCACAACACTGTACACTCTTTGATTACAGTGTATAGAAACACCACAGAAGAAAAGAGGCAGCCGCTGAATTCCATTTACAAATTATTGAAAAAAACAAAACAAAACAAAAAACGTTACATTTGTAAATAAGTAGTATCTGTATTCTTTATATTACTTTATTTACGTTTTTTTAACCGGTTTCAACTGATCTTAATTCTTAGTTTTTCTTTTTACATGTATTTTATCTCTGTAAATCTGTCACCACTGTTTGTAATAATATGCGCTGTAAATAAAATAGCTTCAACTGACTAAAGCTGTAAATCTGTTTAATGAATTATTTGACAAATGCGACTAGTTTTCCAGGGCGAGGTATGTTTGGTAATGTGTTTTTTAAGGCAAAATTTCACACACACACACACACACACACACACAAACACACACACACACACACACAAACACACCCATATAAATGCTCAACCGAGAATTCACAAATGCACATTTAATATAAGGGGGTGTTGGGTGTTTTCACAGACCGATCATCATAGACACCAGGAAAACTGGTTATAAAGCTACTTTCTCCAGTGTGGAAAGCCAAATAACTTTTTCATATATGATAAATAATATGTTATAGATGATGATCAGTAAAATTATCTATTTTATTTTATTTTATTCTAGTCCTTTCAGGGTTTTTTCGATGTACATCCAACTGCCTTTGTGTTCAGACTGTGTTAAAATAAATAAACTTGTCATCTTTAGAAAGGCTGTGGTAGGATATTTGCCCCCACCTGTACCGAGCGGAAAAGGGAAAAGTAAGTGGAACCAAGTGACTGCCCATTGGTTTCTATTGTAAGTGAGTTTTGAGTGAGGCGTTTTCTATCCTTTTCTCAGATTGGAGAAACAAATTGAAATTATGATGTGCAGTAACTGACAGCAGATCATATTTGCACCCGACATCGACCGCATTAGAAACACTGGAATGTCCCTTTAATACCCGTCAGCAGCCTCCCACCCTCATCCCACTAGGTTCACAGCTTATGTTATGGAAGTTAAGGTGACGTTCTGGTGAATACTGCGGTATCAGGGCAAATGTGCCACTCCCCCGGCGCCTAAAATGCCTTAAGGTCCAGCACGGGGGTCCACCTAGTTTAATAGCTTTGGTTCCACACACCAGTTACACGCCTGGGCACAGTTATGATCTGTCACATCCTTCCGGGAAAAAAGACGTATTTCAGGAGGTGTGCTTGTCCTCATGAGTACAAAAATAGGCATTTCCAAACATATACAAGTTATATGCTGCTCTTAAACAGATGTGATACATCCATAAATAGCATCTGGCGGATCTCCACCAGCTGACGTTTCGTACACAGAACGCCAAGCTGACCCCCTTGCCTCTCAGAGATATGTACTTTGCCATTAAGGACAAAATTGAAAAAGGAAGCAGCAATAATAGTAGCGATCTAATATCTATGAAGTAAGCACAGTTTCAGGTTGAGGTCCCTTATTTTCGGATATAAGGATGGACATTTTAGGGTGTACTCACACTAGTGTGATCGTTAACTAAGCATGATTGACCCCCAAAGTCACTAGAATGTGTTGCTCAGTTTGGACCATAGTGATCACTAACCTTGCTCAAGCACATCTGACAGCCAAAGTCCAGCTCAATCGTGTGATTGCTTTCTACCATGTCTGGGTGTTCCCACCTCTCAGGGATTCCCTCCTTCAAGAAATCAGCAGCAATTATTCTCTTCTACCTACACTCTGCGTTTTCGCACACCTAACGTCTCTACTGCTAGAATCTGAATTTTTTATTAATCCCAGACAATACTGCTCAAAAACAACTGGATTTGAACATAGAACTCAGTTCTTAGCGCATGTTAACCACTGAGCCATGACAGGCGTTAGAATACAGTTTCTGTCAAAATATGGCATTCATTTAAGTGTCATCTGCACTAATTGTGGTCTTGTCCTGTTATTTTATTGCTCTTGTGTTTTTCTTGTTCTCTCTCGTCCTGCTCTCTTTGTACTCTATTTATTTATTTCCATTAATTCCATCTGAACTTCATTCTGGTTTTGTCCTTTGTGGGTCTGTTTTTGTTGCACCATGGTCCTGGACGAACGATGTTTCACTTTGTTCTATGTACATGGTTGAAATGACAGTAAACCTACTTCACTTACTTTGAAAACCAGTCTCAAAACTCACCTCTTCAAACTTGCCTCCTGACTTTGATCCCATGATATTCCATTTCCTTTTTTTTTCTTTTTGACTTAAAAT
>JBBMFX010000033.1:32253-60480 GCA_037832545.1 Rhabdalestes septentrionalis | reverse complement strand
CTCAGGGACAGGACAGATGGGGGCAGGACTGACGGGGGCAGGACTGACTGGGGCAAGACTGACCGGGGCAGGACTGACCGGGACTGGACTACCCGGGACTGGACTACCCGGGACTGGACTACCCGGGACTAGACTACCCGGGACTAGACTACCCGGGACTGGACTACGCGGGACTGGACTACCCGGGACTGGAACGGGAGCGGGGACAGAGGCAGGGACAGGAACAGGTACCGCACAGACAGGGACGGGGCCTAGCAGGACAGGGCTTACTGAAGCCGAGCTCTGCAATACGCGGCTTACCAGGCTATGGCTGACTGGGCCTGGACCGGGAGCCACAGGTATGGGAGGTGGCTCAGTGGAGGCCTTCAGCTCCAGGACACGTCCCAAGATCTCCTGGGCTGCTTGGAGGTGGAGCTCCAATCTAGCCGTGGGGTCCTGTCTCCGCGGCTCTGACATGGAGTCCTTCTCCCACAATAGAGGCGTGGGCTCGGGCTCCTGTTGACTCGACACGGGCTTGTACTCCTCCTCCAGTGGGGGCTGCATGGGCTCGCAACCCCAGAGGTCTGATGCGACCTAATTTCTCTGCCGCGGTGTGTGCTCCGCAGACCGCAGCGCATCGACCACGCCGTGATGGTTGGAGGTGGTGGTCAGGACGAAGAATGGGGAAGCCTTTTTCACTCTGCGCCTTCCCTTCCTCTTTCTGGTGGGTGGGGAGTGGTTCAGATCCTCCGAGAGACTCACATCCTCCGGATCACTTGCCTTCCCTTTTGAAGATTGAGGGCGTCTCCTCGGCGTCCTCCTCTCTTCCAATCGCCCACTAGGCGGAGGGATCTCTGCACAGAGCGAGGCTTCCGTCTCCGGGCTCAACGGGATCATCCGACTGGGCATACGGCGCTGCCCAGGCGTTGAGGGCGGTGTTCCAGTGTTGAATCGCCGTCAAGGTGGGTTCAAAGCGATCTCGACATCTGTTACGGGGCGCGGCGCAAACCTTACCCCGTAAACTACCTCTTGGAAGGGAAAGGGAACCAGACGACAACAGGGGCTCCATTTTGGGGTTTTTATTAAACTGAAAACAGGGCATAAAGTAAAACTGGCTCGAGGGCCAACAGAACAGAATACAAACACGAAACACAGAAACAGGAATACACTGGGTACGAGGCGGGAACGAGGCATGAGTGAGGCGATGTCGAGATAGTGAGGGACAGAAACAAACAGACCTTTATATAGAACCTAAACAAGACCTAACGAGAACTAAACAAGAAACAGGTGTAACCAGGGGGAACTAACATTTGCGCTCAAAAAACACGGACACAGACAAGTGAACACACAACAACCAAACCAGAACACACTGTCAAAATAAAAGCCCATTAAACCAAAGACAGAACCCGAAACCCAGAGTACATGTAAAAATCAGAAACACAAAAGAACGTGGCCAAAAATAGCCACCGTTACAACAATAAGCCTTAAACTCCATAGAGCTGGGCTTTATGGAAGAGAGGCCAGAGAAAAGCCATTATTTAGCTTTAAAAATAAGAAGGCACATTTAGATTTTGCCAAAAGTCAAATGTATGGAGGAAGGAACTCTAAACGCCACTAAAATTGAACTTTTCTGTCATTATGGAAAATGCGATGTCTGGTGCAAACCTAAAACATCTCATCAACCCAAGGTGATCATCATCAGCACAGTGAAACCTGGTGGTGGTATCATCAGGCTAGGAAACTATACTGTTAACAGTGGAGGTAAATGGAACAGATGTCTCTCTCTTAAAAACCCTCACAGAAAGTTCTGACATAAAAAACGGAATTAATTAGGCACTGATATCATCATCAGAACACCAACTGAGGGAATATCTTAGTAGTGTTTTGTCCCTCCAGCACAGATCAAGACACAAATCATTTAGGACCAGTTTCCAAGAACAGGATTAAGACGGGACCATATTTCTCTTTCAACGGTAAATCTCCATTCAAAATAGTATGTTGTCCAGGACTTGGCAAAACCCTTATCTGGGAAACAGCTATACTTTAATGTCATTTTTCCTTTAATTTGTCATTCGCCTGTGCAGTCATATGCACTCCTGGCCAATTTAAATATCATGTTCCTTATTTTAAAGTAAAAGTACAATTTGGGTGCATCATTTCTATTTAGCATACTGGAAAACAAAATAATACATGAAATGTGTGATCAATTTAGCACAGGCTGCAAACTTTACTTTTACTGATATGTTAAATTCAGCAAAAAAAAAACAGTAATTGTGCATTAATATGTGCAGAAGTGTGTCTCGGTGCAGCATGTACTAATTTGTGTGCAATAAAACGTGTTTTTCAATGCGGTGAAGAGGGTTGTAAATTTGGCACTAAAGGGAGGCAGATGAAGACATTGGAACCTTCACTCTTTCAGTCCAAAATCCATTATGAGGATCCTTATGGGTCTGGACCAGTGCCAGCTGAGGACTTCAGTCTAAATCAGCCTTGTATGTACAAAAAAATATTTCACTACAGAATAAGAGTTGAAAATAATTGGTGACAAATGAACAGAAAAGGCTGGATAAATGGGTAGAGGAGCTTAATGTGTGTAAATGCCTCCAGACTGGTGTGCTGGAGGACACAATTAAGTTATTAATATGTAAACATGGTCCGTGGCAACGATAAAAATGCTGAGTAGGAAATGATCTCAGTTACTTTGCGTTTAGTATTTTAGCCCTTTTCTATTGTTATACAGGAACCGTGCTACTCCTAAACTGTACGGTGATGGTACTAATTCTGACTCAGTTCTCTCCACACAGTTTATGGCTGGTCACCGTCCCCAAAAACCACATCCATGGAGTCAAACCAATGGAACATTTTTCTCATCATCTTTTATTATTTATACACTTTTTAATCATTTACAGTCTTTATACTTTTCTTTTTACTTGTTAGTGATGTCCTGGTTCAGCACTGTATTTCTCAGTATTAGGAAACTCCCACTGAAATGTATCTTTAGCCCAAACAGAGAATAGTGCTTGTACTTCGTCAACTTGTTATCAGATGTATCTCCAACTTTATTTTTGTGTGTGGACATTTAAAAAACAATGGCCTTGTGATTTCTACCTGAAAGCTGCTTTTAGCCCGACTGACAAGCAACTCAGGTTTGGCTCGGGTCCAGGTCAATTTATTTCTAATGGAAAAACATTTGTTCATGGCACGGTGCATTTCCTTGAGCCAGATGAAAAGCGCCATTTCTCATTATCTTGGTTAATTATTGAGAAAGCCTGAACAGTGACTACAGTGACCTCAGCTTTGAGACCTCTGGAGGCATCTGTAAAAAAAACCTGGAGATTGTGATGAAAATGCACATTCTGTGATTAGGATGATCTAAGGGCATCTGTTCTTCAGGTGACTGAGAACATCAGTGCAAGACGTCATCACACTGTCTCAGCAAGAACTGTTCGTCCACATCCACACAGAGAGGGACATTATAATAATGCTGCACTGCATGAAAACCCTCAATACAATGAAGAATGACTGTCAGAGAAAATGCTGCGTGACTGTGTTCGACTCCTAGGGTGATTAACGTCATGCGGGTTTTGTTACCGGCAGGAGGGTGAGGTTATGTTCTACACACAGTACTTTGCAAAAATCTTGTGCTACTGCTAATTTCTCTGTAATTTGCTTTGAATCACCCTGTTGGTGCAAAAATACTATTTTATGCCACTCAATATGTCCAATCTTTGGCATACTGAGCAGAATAAATGAAAGAAAACGGAACAAATGTTTGACAGGCTGCAAAGTGCCTAAAGATACAAGGGGCCTAGATAAATGTTTCCAAACCACCGGATCATCTGGAACCATCTGTACCTGCACCATGGTTTTGTTGTGCTTGAATGATTCATATGTATGCTACTGTGTGACAAAAAAGCCTGGAAAACAGTTCCTCAAATCTGAATCTTTGGAAACACTTTTGCACAGTACTGTATATATAACCAATTTGTTTAAATTATGAATACTAAGGTTGTATTAAAATTTTGGGCAGCACTACTTTAAACAGGAACAAAACACTGGTGAGATGAAAATATTTAGAGAGTAGAGGCCTGTTAGCCATGGACCAATAACAGACAAAGGGGACCCACAAATTACTTTGCATCGCACAGTTTGGACCCCCGGGGGAGCTCACTGATGTACCCATAAACAGTAGCACTTAACCAGTGATTATTTTACAACTGCTCCAAAAACCCAATGGGAAAACGAGAGAATAAATGTATGGAGGGGAGACAGAACATCCCTTGTGGACGGTCATCTGCAGCAGGCTATTAGGATATCATGCAAACACTTCAGAAAATTTAGTAAACCTGCTGCAGTAAACCTGACTGCATCACTGCTTTCTGATTCAAAAGGTTGTCGTGATTACAGACGGACTTGGTAAGAGGCCATAGGTTTTTTACTGCGCACAAAAAAAAACACACAAAAAAAACAATAAGAGACACAAACTAACAACTGGGAAGTTGATGTAGTATAAGCACTACTGTGTGTTTGAGGAGAAGAAACATTTCAGTGGGAATTTATGATGCGATGATAAATGTGAAGATATATCAGGCCATCGCTGGTCTAGGTATTTTCCACACGGTTAAACAATGCAGAGAAAAAAAAACCCAAATCTATAAAAAGTAAAAGATCACAATTTAAAAACATCTCAGACAGAAAAATTCTCTGCTGTTTCGACTCCATGGACACATTTTGGGACAATCAACCATAAACTGTGTGTACAGAATTGAGTCAGATTTAATTTTTCTATAAAGCAGTTGACATTTTGTAAGATGGTTAGAACACAGCAGGTTTGGCTCTAGATTTATCCTCAATGCCTCCAGGTTTTACTTGGATTTATAAGCAATGCACCAAATTTAATCTTTAATCTAATTTAATCTACTGAAGTAAAAGAGCCAGCCTGTGTATTTGATAGAGCTGTGCTTCCATTAGGAAAGAGGTATGAAAATGTTTAAGCAAACAGTTTGCCATTCATGAAATGACTGTTTACTGTACCATTGTTACATGCTTTTATTTTTATATTAGTGTTTTAATACTAACACAACACTACTGCCCAGTAGCAAACAGCTTTTAGGCATAATTTTATTAGGCGCCTAACACTTTGCACAGAACTGTATAGTCAGTTGAGACAAATGTCTAAACAAGGCTAAAGATTTGCTCCATGAAATCAAAATAGAGGTTTTGTAGCAGGAAAATACCATAATGAGCTGGAGTGGTGCTTGGTGGAGCGACGCAAATCTATATGGGACTGCCTAAAGGAGGAAAATGGGAACGAATAAAAAAAACTGCTATGGTGGCTAACAAGAGGTGAATGCTAATAGTACCTAATTAGCATGCAGTCATTTACATAATTATTGCTAATCGGGGGCCAGCAGCTGCAAGCATGTAAATGCGGCATTGGAACTTCAGTCTTTTGTAAAAAAAAAAAAAAGGTTACAGATGACCACAAAAAAGGAAAGTACAGTCACACACACTATGCGGTTCACATAATTGCACCCACAAGGCTATACATACTAGTCATATTGACCGGCACACACAAACACACACATACCACTAACAATATTTCCCAAAGGAAGAAAATACATTTTTTTAAGGGAAAAAAAAGAAATTATTAAGCAATGGCACTGTGCCCGTTAATCTTTTACTGTTGCGTGTGAGCCATATGATGTATGCATCCTGACTGGATGTTAGCCAGCACGCTAATGTTCATCACGCCGCCCAGCTTGCGCCTTTCTCCTCCAGTTCCGAGGCCCCAGAGAGGTACAGCACTAATTCACGCCGACGTCTTGGATCTGACTTCAATTCTGAGGCCAAAATCTGCCCTGAAACAGGGGACTGGGCAGCCATGCTTAGCATAACTTAGCATGCCATTGAATAAATGCGAATATCAACTTTATATAATAAATCAAAACCATCGAGCAGCACAGAAGGTGTGTAATGAAAATGGGCTGAAACAATGAGCGCTAAAGCCGAGTAAACGTCAGCTATTTATTACCCCTGAATTTGTCATTGTGTCACATGCAGCACACTTCAATACGATAAAGTACATTTTTCCCAGCCCTGACACGTTCTGGGTCTGAAATGTGCTTCTTTCGTTTTAGCATTGGAGCTAATTTAGCTAATAAGTAGAGGAAGTTTATACATCAAATGACATGGCTAAATATTCACACAGACCGTGTTGGGACGTTAAGTCATTTCTAATTCTAGGGATAAATCCCAGAATGTTTTACTGCTAACCCCAGTCTTTTCTTTGTCTGATCAGAAATAAATGATCTTATTATTTGGGGATTATTACATTCTGACTTCCTAACCATGCTTTAGGAGATTTGAGGAGAACATGAAAAAATCGACTTATGACAGAAGTTCTTCTGCTGTTTACATCGGCTTCTCAGTCCTAAACAACCTTATGGATCTGAAAACTGTCTGATTTTGGTAGTTTTGAGACTTGAATTTGGTCACAAACGCACATTTCAGATGTTGTTCAGACTCATTTGTAAGATGACAAAGTATTCTTCTGGACCCTCTGGTTGATCTGAAGATCTGGTGATCTGAGTCAATTAAAGATCAGAACAGAGAAAAGGAATTTAATTTAGGATCTTGAACTGGGATCTGGCTTTAGAGGAATTCAAGGTTCGAGGAACCTCTTTCTCAGGAGCTGAATTTAAGTAGTGGGAGAAAATGGTCAGAATCTCACATCGATGTTAAAGTTATATCTAGCAGAAATAGGCTGAAGAAACGTAATTTGGATTTTCCTTGCCTATTGGGTGGACCTCAGAAACCAAATGTAAAAAATTTAGAAATTTGATCTGTTGCTTTAAAACACTTTCAGATTTTCAAGTTGGAATAATCTGAAATATGCATTATTTTTTTAAGTGGAAATATTGTATGTGTAGTGTGTCAACGAACATAAACAGAGCGCTGTGACCTCGCCATCCTCCACTTTATGCTTGATGCCTTCCTGGAGACCAAACCAACTAAAGTGGAAAGTTCAAAGGCAAATAATTTAAAAGCTACATGTTTACTCTGCTGATAACCTCAAACTGAGCTCACAGACAGCAGAGAGCGCAGAGCGTGAGGTGAATAAATATGATTACAGAGAATTTAGGGAGACAGGGAAGTAAAGGGAGAGACAAATGGAGAGAAAGTAACAGAGACATGCAGGTAAGGCAGATAGAACAAGAGAAATGTTGAGAGAGAAAGAGAGATACAAGAGTAAAAAAAGAGAATAGAAAGTTCACAAAAGGAGAGCAAACATGTATGGGTGTTAGAAGGTGAGAGGGCACAAAGAAAGTGTGAAATGAGAAAAAGAGAGAGAGAAGAAAGAGAAAAATCAAAATTTAATGTGACATAAAAATAAAGATAAAGAGAACAGAGAGAAAAAGTGATAGGGAGTCAGAGAGAATGGAGTGAAACAGAAAGAAAAACAAAGAGTAGAGGGAAAAAGTAATAGAGATAAAGAAAAAAGAGAGCAGAGAGGAAAACTGGATGGGTGCACAGGTGAGCATGTATGTGTATATCTGTGCATGTATGTGTGTGTGTGTGTGTGTTTGTGTGTGTGAATGTGCGTGTCAGTGTTTTTATGTGTGTTTGTGTGTGAGTGTATGCACATGTGTGTATGTGTGTGCATGTGAGTTGGTGTGTCAGTGTGTGTGTGTGTCTGAGTGGACTGAGAATGAAAGGAGGTGAAAATGGTCCCCTGACGCTCTCATGAATAGTGGATCAGGGGTAAGGCAGGACAGGACGAGCTCAGGACATCCGGAATGTTCTCCAGTTCCCTCAGAAATGTTCTTTATTCCAGATCAGTTTACAGCCACCCATGAGACTGCAAGTCAGTCGCCCTGCCGAGCCGCTCATTCTAAGCCACGTTCAGTCGGTCTGGCTTATCGGCGCCAGAGGAGAATTTACAGGAGGGTAAATTACACCAGGCAATCTTAATGGCAACTAATGTTTTGGCAATAGGTCATGTGACCCCACTGTCACTACGCTGACCACTGGAGAAAGACATGGGGCCTAACGATCCATATCCAGTAATCCAGGCTGCATCTGTTGGTCAACAAAACAGTTGCTACTGTAACACTTAAACACTTTCACCACTCAACCAATCAACCTTAATTTTACAGTCCTGTGCAAAAGCCTTGAACAACCTCTCATTCCTTTATATTTTGCTTTTTAAAAACTTGTTGGTGCAAAAACACTATTTTATGCCACTCAAACTGAATTATATTTGGCATACTGAGTAGATTACAGGAAATAAAGGAGACTAGATTAGGGAGTTCCTCCCACTCAGCATTCAGCACCACCAATATACTGATCACTGCCTGATCATTTGGAATCATCTGCACCTGTTTCTTCAATGGTTCAGGCCTTAAGCTAGATGGTCTTTATTGTGCATGAATGATTCTTATGTAGGTTACTGTGTGTCTTAACAAACAAAAAACATTCCTCTGAAACTGGTCCGGTTCAGGGACTGGACTGAAAATTAGAGAATTTGAAAGCCTTTCAGGGAGCCTGGAGAACTGTTTCTCAAGACTACATAAAAATACAAACAAGCCTGGATATTTGGAAGCAAAATCTGAGGAAATGAGATGTGGCTCAATCGTATTGCACAGCACTGTAAATCTGGCTCACAGACTCCAGAGCCATGATTTGAGAACCTTGTGGAAAGGCGGAGGAACTGATGAGTGAAATGAATGAAGGTTTCACTTCTTCTTACCCATTTCTTGGTCTATCAATATATCCTCCAAACTGCAGCCATCACTATGAAAGGTAAACCAGTGCCATTATACAAATGCGTGCACACACACACACACACACACACACACACACACACACACACACACATACACACACACTGCATTCTCATTCACATGAAGTTTTAGAGCAATCCCCTTTCGGGCATCGCAAATTATAATCTGTCGAGTTGAGTGAGTGGCATTTACAGGCTACACCGCTGCTTTTAGATGCCCCATAAACGTCAAGCAAAATGACTGACGGCACTAAAACCGTGGGACCAGTCCAGAATCCGTGCATTAAAACTCAACTTTCAGGCCAGAATCGAGGCTACTGGCTGAATTTTTCCTCAGCACAAATTAATCCTCGAAATGGAGCACGTGGCAAGGTCAGTGGGAATTTTCCATTAGACGGCTTTTCAGTCAAGACAGCCCTGTGGGAAGTGGGGTCTCAGCAGTAATTAAATGCAGGACTGATACGTAAACAACATAAAACCTTGTTAAAATGTTAAAAAATGTTCAGTGGCACTTCTAATGCATAGTCCTCACTCACTATCTACAAAAGCCTAAAACCGTGAAGGGGAATTGTACTGCTTTTTAAAATCTGTGCATAATTAAGTGGTGAAAATGTGAACAAAGTGGCTCAGAGTGGGATAAGTGTGAGACGCTCCATTCTAGAGAAACTTAGTCAGAACTATTCACAGTGGTGGCTAATGTAACCTCTAAAAGTTCCCTCACAGGAAGTTATTCCATCAAATGGTTATGGTTGAGATGTCTGACGTCTGAGGTCTGAGAAGCTTTTGGTACTAAATCTGGATTTGTGTTGGTGACGTTCGGTTCCAGAAATCTGAGTTAGTACATTTCTCTACGATGAACCATTTCACACCAAATCCATTCTGAAAAACTTTGTTTACATCACAGAAATTCTATTACGCAGAGGTTTTGAGGAAATATTTAAAACCTAAACCTAAAACAAACTAGACCAAATGTACAACAAGATTAAATAGCATTTCAAACACAAGCTGTAGTTCTCTTTTGCATTCCCACACACTCATTGAAGCCTTTACATGAGCCAATAATGTCAGAGTGAGTTGCATTTGTGTGTTAGAGCATGGAAAGTACAACATCAACCACTATCTTACAGGCCTTTAAAAACACCAAACCAGAGAATAACCAGAAATCAGGGACACAATTATAGAAATACAACCCTGTACAGACATCTCAGCTTTTTCAGAATGGTTGCTACCCTGGGCTACAGGTGTCAAACAATTCAGAGCTCACACCGTTTCCTCACAGAAAAAGACGCCACAGCACACTGACACGTGGAGGCCTGTGTGTTGAGGGTGGCTGTACGTACTGGTGAATGGCTTGGAGGAATTTCCTCTGGTGCTTCCTGACCCTGGCGTGATCCATCTTCCTCACCAGCTTGGTGTTTTTGTAGATGAGCCAGGTCTCCCTGAGAACGTTAGCAGCCGTGTTTTTCACCTGCAGTTGAAAATTTGCACATAATTAATTGGTTTGCACATAAAAAGTGGTAAACAAAGTGGTTCAGATGTTAAGAAATGTTCTTAAATGTTCACAATAGTGGTGAATAGAACAAGACATTTGCCTCTAAAAGCTCATTGACAGTACGTTTTTCTGTAAAATGGTTATGGTTGTGCTGCCTGTCGCCTTTGATTTTGTTTTGGGGTTGACTGTGAATAAAATGTCTCTGTTTGTGACTGAGACCTCTGTTTCCATTCACCACCACTGTAAAAAATCGAAGTGAGTAAATTTCTCCAAAATGAACCAATACACAAAATTCACTCTATGGCCACTTTCATGAAACAGATAAATATCCACTGGAAATCAATTAAGATTGAATATTGTTTTATTTAATTTTTTGGACAGTGCTGATCACCCACTCCACAATGTGGTGAATGAACTGTGAAGCACTTTTAGCCAGACTCACCAGTTCAAAGTGCTCCATTGTATACCACAGGGAATCCATCTTCCCCACCGCATTTGGATTCTATAACCCCTCCCCCTGTCACACACACACCTACAAGAATCTATAACTCCTCCCCATCACACATCCATCAAACTATAGCTCCTCCCATCACGCACATACACCCATCAGGCTCTATAACTCCTCCCCATTACACACACACACATCAGGGTCTATAATTCCTCCCTGGTATACACCCATCCATCAAATTCTGTGACTTCTCCCCCTGTCACACACCCACCTATCAGACTCTATAACCCCTCCCACATCACACCCCCACTATCAGTAGCTATAACTTCTCTTCCTGTCACAGGCCCACACAATCAATTAGGCTGAAGCAATAGACTGATGCTTTTCATATGAACTATCACTTCTAATATTACTGAGGTACTACTGATCACTATTATGTGCAACAACATACTTGCTATAGAGAACAACCCCAAATCAAGTAAGTTATTTATTATAATATTTATACACTTGTATTTTGCATATATAACACAGTATATTTCACACGGGATATTTTTCGAGCATTTCGGAGTTCTTACTTTAAACTTTATATCTTTGTGTCTCTGTGTCTGTGCAATCATACCATTAGAGACTTCCTCCAGAATCAATAACATTTTCTGATTCTGATGAACAAAAATAAACTTGTACAAGTGAGACCCCTCTGAACTCCTTCGTGAGCTATGCTGAAACACCACCGCTTCATAAAGCCTGAGCACATATGAGTGTATTTCAAGGGAGAGAACACACTGAGCCTACCGATTGAATTGATTAATCAAAAATGCACCTCTTTTGCTGGCTGCTTTATCAGAAACCCCTCCCTTGTAGCCCTAAATCTCTGGGGTACTGTTCAAGACTACAGCCCATCTGTTGATGAACATTTTGTTTTAGCCACCCTGCAGCCTTTCATCAGTAGTCCGTGGTCAGCAACTCTCCCCCAAATAAAAGAAATACTGCAAATAAAGACCACTGGTTGCTGCGCTGTTGAAATGACTTAAAATTTATTTAGTTTTCTTTTGATTCTTTAGCTTTGCATTGGAGGCTATGAAACTAATGTTCTGGAAAGTTATGGAAACTTACACTCCAGTTAGCATGGTGGTGACTACAGGCCTAAAACCATGTGGAGGTGTTCAGTAAGGTCTGATAGACTCGTTTATGTCGTTTACGATGCTGTATGGGTCACTGTTATCTAGGTGGAATAAAGTGTATTAGCATTGGAAAATCTTGACATATTAGATAACAGGATTCAAAACCATGTCAGAAGGGTGAGTTAACAACAGCAAGGTTTCAGGCAGGTGTGTGAGACAGTTTAGTCAAGCAGAATATGCCAGCCTAAGAAGTTTTAATTACTTGTTAGGTACATTAGCCCTGTGGCTCCTGTGCCAAAACATATAGAAGCAAACAAAAACATTACTGCATGTTTACATTGACGTTTTCTCCAATACCATTATATTTAAACAGATAGATGACATCTGTTCAACTATTCAAGAGCTCATATCATACATTTTGTAGTAATTTATTTTCATTTACTGGCATGCACTTGTGACATTTGTGTGGGTTTATTTATGAATTTTTCACATTATCATTGTTCAACCTCTCTCAATACCTTTGAATGCAATCTGCTGTTTTTGTTCCTGTACCTGTAGTACTGACTGGTTAATGATCTCTGTTCTGATTGACCACATTCAAAAGTAGGTCAAAACAGTCCTTTTTGCTGACAACAAGAGTAGTTGAAGCTAAACTGCAGTAGACCAAGCCAACACGTTGTTTGTGACATCACAAATCCAGCGAATTCGAATTGGCTGTTTTTGCATTTTAGATTCCACACATTGATCTTACGGACTGAGGAGTGAATGATCTGGTTAAACGTTGATAATGTACAACATTTATTCCAAAAATGGTTTCATGATATGGGCCCTTTAAATTGAATTGCTATCCATCTTCCTATGTAACATGAGTCCATTCCCTGAAACATGCTCTAATTAAATGCACAGCTCAACTCTGACAAACAGCCATCGGCGAGACCTGAGGAGGATTGATCCGAAATTGATCCAGGATCCACTTGGACTGATGCATTGCCCCTTCACCATTTTAGAGCCCTCTGCGTTTTTCCCCATGAAGCCCAATCCAGCACTTTAATTCACTTACTCTTTTCGTCAGCTGCGTGTCCATCATGAAGTTATGTACATGTTTTTCAGCTTTGGTTAATTCCAGTTTTTTCGCCACCACAGCCACCACCAAAGCAGTGCATCCAGCGCCCTGAGACCCAAACACAGACCGTTAGACCAGAAAATCACAGCACAAATTACATCATTAATCTAATAGTGATGAACTTCTTCATCCTTCCCTCAACACTAAGAACATTTTTACAAGCTTTTTCAATAAATATAAAAACTTTGGTTCTATGCAATACAGCAACACCAGATAAGCTGGGCATGATATCTGACACCTCCTACATAAACACAAACCAGGGGGACTTTCACTGAAGGAGCTATTATGACATCTTACCATTTGTTGCCCTGTTCTAAATGCTAAGGTTTCATAGTTTTAGAGTCTTTTTCAAAGGGTGGTGATATTGCAAAACAATAACCTCAAATCAAAGACATTTTCATGATAAGATAAAACTTTATAAGTCCCATAACAGGGAAATTTTTACAGGAAATGTCAGACCGAATTTAACAGAAAGCAGCAGTACCTTAAATTAAACAATTTAATCATAATGGTTTTTCCATTTCAAACTAAACAGAATAATGCAATCAATTAATTAAAATACATTTAAAAAGTGATGTTACAGGCCAATAAGCCGCTTGCATTGTATGACTTTAATCTTCTCTGGTGGTTGTTGTTTACAGGCACTTGAGCAATTTAGAAGTCTCTAATTCCTCTGGGTATAGGGCCCCCGACTCACCCAGAGAGAGAGGGGCCAGTTATAATGAGTGATGGGGAAGAGTGAGGACTACCCTACACACCCAGAGAGAGATAGGACAGTTATACTAAGTGATGGGGAGATGGAGGACCACCCTATCCACTCAGACAGAGCCAGCAGTTATCCTTAGTGGTGAGGGAGAGTGAAAGCAAGCCAATCATACACCCAGAACACTACTGTAACAAATAATCATGATAACAATAAACTATTTACTTATAGACTCACCACTACCTTCTAAGTGAGTACATGTAACTGTGATGGCCCAACTCATCAGTGATCAAACCAGGAAAAAAAGAGATTTTATCAGGGGGAGAGAGATTATACTTACCATAATACCAGTGAGGAGACACACTCCTTTGCCACAGTATGTATTAGGGACCATGTCCCCATATCCAATGGTTAGAAAAGTGATTGAGATCAACCACATGGCTCCTAAGAAGTTGCTGGTTACGTCTTGGTTATCGTGGTACCTGCAGCATGTGCACAAGGGACAAACATTACAACACAAGTACACACAAGTACATTAATTTTCCTGAGAATTTTATCAGAAGCCCCTCCCTAAAAGCTCCACCTTGGTGGTGCACAAATAGGGATCTGTGGATGCACAGTTTGTCATCATTTTTCGGTTTATGAACATTTTTGAGTGATTGACTACTTGCAGCCTAGCAGTGACACTGATTTGGGTCTAGTTCACTGATGGACAGGAACAGCGGGACTGAAAAACCTTGCAACAACAGATGAACCACATTCTGCAACGGTAAATAAACAGTATCCTCGAATATGGTAGGTGTTTCTCATACCAACTGCCAGGTGAGTACAGTTTTAAGTGGACCCTGTAAACAGAAATTGTTTTGCTAGCACATACATTTTGGTAACACCTTTTTTGAGTGTACATGCATAAAAACCTAATTGAAAGTGCGTTCATAATAAAAATAGAGTATTTATGAACTGCTTTTTGCCAGTGATTGCAAGATGACTTGAGGTGTTCTGAGACAAATGACATTTTACTGACATCAGGGCACATTTGTTCAAAATTTATAACAGTGTTATGGGGCAGAGGAAGGACCATCCAATGCACTGAAAGAGAGAAAAAAAGTTATGGTGTGTGAAGGGGAAGAGGGAGGACCACCCTACCCACCCATGGACTTCTGGCTAGGGACCAAACTGAGGTGTCAGCAGTTGTGCCACTCTAGAGCCTTGCTCTCACATTTTAAACCTTTGAAGTTAAGTAGTATCTGCAGGAAGAGTTCTGTTTTTGGCTTTCAACTGTTATAAAAAATAGATAAATAGATATTTTCATTATGGCTCATTCTGTCTCACAATGTCTTGTCTTGTGTTCCCCCTGAATTCCACTGGGAGAGCTGTGCTGCAGACTAGTAAGGTGGTAAGCATTTGGAAACATCTCAGATGCTAATGTCCATTACAAAAACATGCTAGAATTACTTCTGACAATACGTAACTACTACATATTTGTATGTAAAGTCATGAGCCACCCCTCATTTAATTCTATTTTGCTTTGAATCACCTTGTTTTGCAAAAAAACAACTGTCATCTGTCTGGCATTCTGATTAGATTAAATGAACGAAATGGGAACTAATGTTTCACTGTAACAGGCTGGAAAGAGCCTAAACGTACAAGGTGCCTAGACAGAAGAGTTCCAACCACTCAGCATTCAGCACCACCAGTATACTGATCACCTCCTGATCATCTTGAATCATCTGCAACTTTTTAATTCACTGGTTTAGGACTTCAGTTAGATCTGATTTGTTCTACTTTAATTATTTATACACAGATCACTCTGTGTCTTAACAGACACAAAACATTCCTCTGAAACTGGTCCCGTTCAGGGACTGGACTGAAAATTAGAGACTTCAGGAAGCCTGGAGAAATGTTTCTCAAGACCACATTAAAATTAAAGAAAGTCTGGAAGTTTGGAAGCAAAATCTGAAGAAATTAGGTGGCTTCCGATTTATATTGCTGGCACTGTCCAAAGTGCTTAAGCATTCACACTGATCCCGACCCCACCAGCTAACACTGCACTTCATGACCCCTAGCACCCTCCAGCACATCACCTACCCCTACATGCTGTAAATAATAAATCTGCCCTGCTCACCTATCTGGTTGTTTGTCGACTGTACCCTGCCTCGCTAGGTGGTGCTACTATATATAGCTATATCTTATATGTAATTTACAAATAATGCAATTTTCCACTTATTGGGAAATCGTGTTAAACAATTTCAATATCAA
This sequence comes from Rhabdalestes septentrionalis, assembly GCA_037832545.1. Taxonomy (NCBI): domain Eukaryota; kingdom Metazoa; phylum Chordata; class Actinopteri; order Characiformes; family Alestidae; genus Rhabdalestes; species Rhabdalestes septentrionalis. The sequence continues at coordinate 44,570 of JBBMFX010000033.1, read as the reverse complement.
TCAAACTAATCATGATTATGATTTCTACCATACTCAAGCACCCCTAACTGCAAGTATTTCAGGTCCCACTGTTTGCATGTTGTTTGTGTTTCTCTGGATGAGATTAACTGTGAATGCAGAGGTAAATAAAAGAAAACTCTTGCTGGCAGGGTGTGTCCTGCTGCCGCCATCGATGTAGACCTGAAACTCCAGATAGGCTCTGCTTTGCGGCAGCTTTGGTGTAACCCTCCCTTTAAAGAGCTAATTGAAGGATCTGTGCGCCTCCAGAGACATCTGTCCTAGATTTCCAGGCATCTCTAAACACTGAATAAAAGGTTACTCTCCGTCAGTCAGGAGGCGCTTCCAGGAATGAGAACATGAACAAAACGATCCAGGACGAGGTGTGACAGGAGCTCTGAGACCCAGTGGTGATCATTCAATCAGCAGGTTTTATCATGTGGACATTAAATCGGTCCCAAAACGTCTCGTAGAACCCTCATGCGTCCAGAACTGTTCAAGTTTAATGTAATTGCATAATTAGACAGGTTCAGATATGCACTTTCCTCCTCTATCCATTGTCATATGCAGTTTTAATAAAGCCAAAAATGTTCTTATAATTGTGACCTCTTGGGTTATCTCACTTATCTTATATATATATATAGTATGTATCACACAGCAGTGCTAGCCCTGGAAGACACCCTGCCCGATGCATTACATACCTTGTTCAACTAATCAGTTCCTCACTCAAGTGTTTGGGCTGAAGTGTGTGTATAAACACAAAAATATGCAGGGCAGGAGGTCCTCAGGACCGGATTGGGAACTACTGGTAAAGTGTTAAATACATAGTATCTTTGATCGTTCGTGAATAATAATAATAATAATAATAATAATAATAATAATAATAATAATAATAGATTGTTAATTAGGTTGTAGACAGTTTATAGTTTAATGCATTAATAATTATTTTTAATCATTAACATTCTAAAAGCGACTAGCAAGATCCAATATGTAGTTATAAATGTTGTCATGCATTGATGCAGGCTCACTATTTGGCAAGATCTCAGATCTTGTTAGTTGCAGAGCTTATCTCGTTCCTTTCAGAATGTTAATGATTAATAGTGCTTTTTAACTACAGGCTAACAACCTGATTTAAAATCAGTTATAAACCCTTTGTAACGCTTTGTAAGGATAGTCTTATTGCAAAGTGGTATCAGTTTATCTTCTGTGGGTCTAATTTAAAACCTTTGCTGATGTTCGTGGATTCGCCACTACAGCCGTGCCCTGTGACCCAGACTAAGAAGTGAGAGTGTAGTGATGAGCCTGGGCACCTTTCGCACGCCCTCACAGTCCAGGCGGCGATGATCCACAGGGAGATGGTGAAGACCAGCAGCACGGTGCCGGGGCAGATGGTCATGAGCGTCTTCATGACGAAGCGCGTGTTGAAGTTGATCTTGTTGAGGGCGCCGATGCTGCGTGAGGAAGCGTCCGTGAACAGTTTGCTGTGCAGCAGCATGACACGCGCAATCAGGTACAGCCGCAGGAACATGGGGATGGACAGGATGATGTCCACATCCGCGTCCGTTTTGGAGGAGGTGTAGTAGAAGGCCAGCCGCGCCGTCCAGGTGAAGGTGTACTTCCCTGGAATCGGGTGGATGGCGCACACCAGGATCTCCAGGCAGATGAAGAAGATTCGCTCATAAGTCATGGCTATCCTCCAGTCGTCCGCCGCATTATCCACCATAAACAGCTGAACATGTATTTGTGTGTGTAAGAGGATGTTTAAGTTTGTTTAAGTTTGTATGTGTACATATTTACATGTGTGTGTTTGTAAGAGGATGTGTAAATTTGCATAGGTTTGTATGTGTATATGTTTAAATGTGTGCATGTGTGTGTGTGTGTGTGTAAGAGTGTGTGTAAATTTGTATAAGTGTGTGTGTATGTGTGCATATTTAAATGTGTGTGTGTGTGTTTGAGGAGAGAACACAAAACAGAGAGAGAGAGTAAATAACACATTTCAGGTCATTCAGATGTAACTCATTCAACACAAAATACACACACATACACAGACACACACACAGTGCCCGTTGGGGATAAATTTTTAAATGAATAAATTTAACTCTAGTTTTAGATCAGTGCTTCACTGATTTTCAATGGTTTCAAACTTCATAAACTCATTCTAGTGGCTGTATGTCTGCCTTTCTAACCGGTGGTTGTTTACCAGATGGTCTAAACCATGCGGGTATTAGATGGTGAACAGCAGCAACTCTATGCTGGGGTTCTTAAAGGAAGAACTTGCTGTAGAAATGCAACTCCGTCCACAACACTGAGACACTTTTACAAGCTTCAGATGTCTGTTTCATATAGAGTGACTTAAAAATGTCAAAGTGCAATGCTGTTACCTTAGCACTAACATAATACTTGTTGCTGGCAGAAATAAACATTGTGTTTCTGCTTTTTTCGATATGTATACCTCTAATGGTTTATAATCTAAAAGTGTTTTAAGTGCTACCAATAAATCAAAAGACCTGTAATGTCAGGCGCTGTTGAAGAATGTGATCCCTCTCCCAGTTAATCATTATCTGTGTGCTCTGATGCTTCTGTGACAACATCTTCTCTCTGATGGTGATGTGAGAAAAGTCTATTCTGCTATTTTGAAACAATACACCTCCTCCAAACCCCTAGCCCCACAAAACGTCAAACGCTCTGTAATTTCAATCTCAGCCCGAGCCAGCTCTCATCCCTCACTCTTCCCTTTCTTGCACATCCTTCTTCAAGCATCCGTGTTTCTCTCAGAGTGGCTGGAAATGCTCTGTACTCTCCTTCACCAGATCTCACTATGAAACCCCCCCCACACACACTTCTCCCTACTTCGATCAATAAATAACTCCCCCAAATGGATCTCCGGCTGCCGTGTTGTCAAATCACTCTCTCCCTGACACTCGGTGCAGATAAACCCTCCTCCTTCCCCCATCTTCGTGCAGTCCATCACCTCAAGGTCCACCTGGTGAGTCTCAGTCAGCACAAGATATTTCACCACTGGTGTGCAGCAGTCAGCACAATACTCTCTCTCTCCCTCTCAACCCCTTCTCTCACTCTCTTGCTCTCTCTCTTCCTCTCTCTTTCTCTCTGTCTTGCTCTCTGCCTGATCGTACATTTCTCTCACTATATTTCATATTTTATCTCCTCCTGTTTCTTTTTCTGTCTCTCATTTTTTCTCTCTTTCTCCCTCCCGCTGTCCATCGTTCCGTCCTTCTCCCCTTCTCCTGTTTTTCTTGGCTACTCCTTCTCCCTCCCCGATTTTATTTCAGCTTTTCCTCCTCTCTCCTTCTCCTTGTCTCTCCCTTCTCTCCTCATTCTTTCTCTTTCAGTCTCCCTCCTTCAATCTCTTTCTTTTTTTCTCGATCGCACCTTCTCTCGTTCGTTCTGTTCTTTTATTTCCTTGCATCTTTTTCTCTCTCCCCTCCCACTTCTCTTTTCTTATTTCTGTCATTTTCTCTCATTCTCTCCTCACCTTTGTATGCTTCCTTGTTCTCTCTCATTCCTCCTTTATCTCTTGCTCACTTTCTCTATCATACTATCTTATTCTTTTTCTCACTGTCTCTCTTTATCTATCATTTCCCCCTCTATTCCCTTTCTGTTTTTGAATCTCTCCTCTATTCCAAATTTTCTAGTTCCTTGCTCCATTCCCCCCCTCTCAAGGCTCCATCTAGCGCTCTCTCTAAAGAAAGTGAGGAAAAGAAGAAACAGGTTCTAAGGCACTGGATTGTTTCACAGTAACCGGTTCTAGGCATTAAAAGATTGTCCATTTATTTGCCTTTAGCACTATATTTATTTGCAAATTCACATTGTGCAAATTTGTGCATGCCTGAAACATCCCCCATTCTGTTCAAACTGTGTGGAATGAATTTTGTTTGTACTTTGGTATTAATAAAAAGCAGCAAGTTGTATAGCATCAGAAACTGTACGAGTCACTGTTATTAATTAGTACTAAAGTACAAACAAAATTCAAGCCTTAGAATAAAAGTTGCTACTGTTACAAGTCAAAGAACCTTTTCTGGTACTTACAGAATTTGCTCTTCAGAACAGTAGCAGTGGTCAATCTGAGGCTTCGAATGTGTTCACATTTTATTAATCAACTTAAGGCAATATTCTTTACATATCCAATGTGTGACCAGAATGTTATTACAGGGTAGGAAAAGGCAGAAACAGCCACTCAACAGTCCAGTCTACAGTGTCAGAGCTCATTCCTAAAAGTGTGCTTTTACAGAGAACGAAACAAACACTCGGCCCTTGTTGTGGCTGTGAAGCCTTCACTCTCACAAAGTGCACTGATCCGGAGTCGATTCTGCCACTCTAATTGCCCGTTTGGGCTTAATTATATGCCCCCCATCCAGGGGCACCCACTCACTGCCAAACGTCCACAATGCCGACCCCAAAACAAAAGCCCTGAGGCTTCAATAGTTCAGATGACATAACGACCATATTAAACTCAGCTGTAAATAAATGAAAGTCTCACATTAGAAAATTGGTGCTCTGCCAAAGTCTCTCTCCTCCTAAATCTCTGAATTCCTCATTCCAAGAAAAAAAGAGCAAAATGAGATCAATGGCCCCCATACATTTTAGTGGAAAGGGAAGTCCAAACACAAATCATTCAAACAGAAATATGTCTCTGGGCTTTCGTGTAGCGTGTTCATCTCAAGGACGTCCTAACAAAATTTACACCCACACACCAGTCACGTGTCGCATAATTGTGTTCCACATTAGAAATTCTGCCATTGACACTGGCGCATGATACCTTCTACAAACTGTACGATTTCAACAATCTTTCAAAGATCATTACAAATTACACTGAGACATGGATTTAATAAACCTGGCCTGTAGATGTATGATGGTGTGTTTGAAGGTGTGGGTGTATGATGGTGTGTGTGATGGTGTGTAGATGTGTGATGGTGTGTATGAAGGTGTGCAGATGTATGTTGGTTTGTGTGAAGGTGTGTAGATGTGTGATGGTGTGTATGAAGGTGTGTAGATGTATGTTGGTTTGTGTGAAGGTGTGTAGATGATGTGAGTGAAGGTATGTAGATGTATGTGTGTTGATAAATTTGTAATTTCATGCTGTGTTTTGATTGGTTTGTCAGTAGACGTGGGTCGTAGCAGCAAACACACGGTGAGATGTTCGTCCTAAATTTCTGACATTGTCAGAAAATAATATCAGGCTGTTTTGGTCACTGTGACAATGGCCACACCACAAATAGGGGTTGACATACACACGTGGACAAAATTGTTGGTACCCCTGAAAATTTTCCAGAAAATCAAATATTTCTCACAGAAAAGTATTGCATGAACACATGTTTTGTTATCCACATGTTTATTCGCTTTGTGTGTACTGGAAGAAAACTAAAACAGGAGGGAAAAAAGCTAATTTGACGTAATATCACACAAAACTCCAAAAATGGGCTGGACAAAATTACTGGCACCCTTAAGTTAATATTTGGTTGCAAATCAGTCTCTCCCTATAACCATCCATAAGTTTCTTACACCCCTCACCTGGAATTTTGGACCACTCTTCCTTTACAAACAGTTCCAGGTCTCTCATATTGAAAGGGCGCCTTTTCCCAACAGCAATTTTATAATCTCCCCACAGGTGTTCAATGGGATTTAGATCTGTTCTCATTACTGGCCACTTCAGAAATTGTTCCATCCATTTCTGGAGCTTTTTGAAGTATGTTGGGGTCGTTGTCCTGCTGGAAGACCCAGGATCTCAGACGCAAACCCAGCTCTCTTACACTGGGCCCTACAGTGTGACCCAAAATCCTTTGGTAATCCTCAGATTTAATGATGCCTTCCACACAGTCAAGACACGCACTGCCAGAGGCAGCAAAACAACCCCAAAACATAATTGAACCTCCAACATGTTTGACTGTAGGTACTGTGTCCTTTTCTCTGTAGGCCTCATTCCAGTAGACTAGTTTACCAAAAAGCTCTATCTGGGCCTCATCTGTCCACAAGACATTTTTCCAGAAGGATTTTGGTTTACTTAAAGACAATTTGGCAAAATGTAGCCTTGCTTTTTTATGTCTCTGTGTCAGCAGTGGGGTCTTTCTGGGTCTCCTGCCACACCCTTTTTTTATTTAATCGTCGACAGATAGTTCACGCTGACACTGATGCTCCCTATGCCTACAGGACACACTGAATTTCTTTGGAACTTGTTTGGGGCTCCTTATTCACCATCCCGACTATGCTGCGTTGCAACCTTTCATCAATGTGTCTCTTCCATCCACGCCCAGGGAGATTAGCTGCAGTGCCATGGGTTGCAAACTTCTTGACAACGTTGCGCACTGTGCACAAAGGCACATCTAGATCTCTGGAGATGGACTTGTAACGTTGAGATTGTTGATATTTTGTCCACAATTTTGGTTCTCAGGTCCTCAAACAGGTCTCTCTTCCTCTTTCTGTTGTCCATGCTTAGTGTGGCACAATGCAGTGAGCTTCGTTCCTTTTTATCTGCTTTCAGGTGTGATTTTTATATTGCCCAGACCTGTTACTTGCCCCAGGTGAGTTTAAAGTAGGGATGTCCTGATCTGATCACGTGATCAGAAATCGGGCCCAATCACGTGGTTTCAGACTAATTCGGAATCGGATGTTACCTCCCGATCAGGACTCATGTATACATTGTCATATTTGCTTTTTTTCCCTCCTGTTTTTGTTTTGTTCCAATACATACAAAGCCAATAAACATGTGTAAAGCAAAACATGTGTGATTACAATACTTTTCTGTGAGAAATATTAGATTTATTGGAAAAATTTAAGGGGTACCAACAATTCTGTCCATGTGTGTAATGTTTTGCTCTAAGGAGTACCTAAATGACTCAATTGGTATGTAACAAAATGCAAAATTTGTGTGTGCAGGGGTCTGTGTCTTGGGTCGTGAAGTTGAGGGGCGGGGCAGGCCACGCAGTATGAAGTTACTCGAATTAAGTATGCATTTGCGCTATGAAAACTGCCGTGCATACTGGCGTACCACTTATGTCAATCCCTGTCCATTGACTAATCTCAGTTATTACACTGCTACTGCTCTGAAACTATCTGCCAAAAGAGGTGGCCCAAAGAAAAGAAAAGTGAGTGCCAAGTTTCTATAAATGATTGGACAACTGAAAGCTTTTTTGCAGAACTTTAGTCAAAGGCTGTATGTCTTATTTGCCAAGAAACCACAGCTGGTTTAAAGCCATCATTTTTCCACCAAGCATGCTAATTATACTTATAACCAGTCGATGCAAGAACGGACAGCTACCTCTCAGAGATTGGCACAGCAAAACACTTTTTTCCAACAAACTGCCTTCTGGGCAGCCCGGTGGCGCAGGGGTTAGTGCTGTTTCCTCACAGAAAGAAGGTCCTGGGTTCGACTCCCAGGTTGGGCACAGGGTCTTACTGTGTGGAGTTTGCATGTTCTCCCCGTGACCGCATGGGTTTCCTACCACCACCAAAAACATGCGTTACTGGGGATAGGTTGTTGAGCATGCTAAATTGCCCCTAGGTGTGAATGTATGTGAGTGTGTTGCCCTGCGACTGTCCAGGGTGTACCCAGCCTTTGCCCATAGCAGTTGGGATAGGCTCCAGCCCCCCGACCCCGAGTGCGGGATAAAGGGGTAGACAATGGATGGATGGATGGAAACTGCCTTCTAAGAATCAAGCAGGAATGCAATTTATTTGCTGGCATTCATATTAGCAAAGACCAGTTTTAAGCAAGTTTCTCAAAGAATAGATAGTGGAGACAACAGTTATATTGTGTCTTGAGCGCAAGTTTATCAAGACTACATTCGCCAAGTCAACACAGATGGATCCCCTGGAATCTGACTGGAACAAAAGTCAGGTTGATCAAACTAATTCAGGAGAGGGTGAAAGAAGACAACCCTGAGCAGGAGGTAACTTTTTTACCAGGCACAATCCACCAGGAAGAACTGTGTAAATCCATATTGCATCTTGATCGCATAGTGAAGCCAGTTGTAAAATGCATTAACTTTATTAGAGAGAGTGGAGTTCAGCATTGTCAGTTTATTAAGTTTCTTGAAGAAACTGACTCTGATCGCCAGGAATTGCTTTACCAGTCCAATGTCCGCTGGTTAAGTTTGGGGAAAGCATGTCAATGAGTGTGGGGTCTCATTTTTGGAGCTACTTGAGAAAGATGGCAATTTTGTTGAGCTGACTGACGCAGATGATTAGCTTTGTGATTTAGCTTTTACTGTGGATATACTGACACAAATAAATGAGCTGAACATGAAGCTAAAAGGGAAAGACTTAAAAGGGTTTCAGGCAGGTGTGTGATCATTTTGGCAAACAGTTAGCACCATGCTGATTAGTGTACATTTACTTGCATTACTTAGCTATGTGCTAAAACATCTGTGCTAAGAGGGAAATTCAGTTTTTGTTTTTTTTCATTGTGTTGACCTGACTTGACTTTGGCCAAGAAAAATAGTCAATAGCTTTGTGATCATTGGGGAGCATCAGCGTACCTTTTAACTCATTTTTGAGGTTTATCTCTCAGGACGTGCAGAGTGTTCAAACACAGCAATTGGTTTCAGGATAATTTAAGAAACGTCAAGCGCCTTGAAAGACCTGACAAGTGCAAGGGATGCTGTAACACTAATCCAGCCTGTCTGTTGCTTTAGCTGAGCATGTTCGACTTTCCAGCTGAGTGTAATTTAGACAGAGAAAGAGGAGCTGCCCGTGAACATGGCAAGAAAGACACTGTCTTAGTCAAGGCCCAGCAGGGCCACGCAGACCGTCACGGGGAAACTAGAGGCGAAAAAAGCTTTCGTTTATTCGGGGCAATCACCTTCTGTCATGAAAGCGCTTTCAGGGGAAAAAAACAGTCAGGTGTGTCAAAACGCAGCGATTAAACATTTAAGTAGGTTACGTGAGGAAAGCTCTTCAGCAAGTAAAACTAATTATGGTAATGGACGGCCTGCAACACAATCCTCGGGAGTTCTTCACCTCCAAGCGATCAAATATTCCGTCCACGGTGTCACTGCTGCTAGATATGGCAAAACACTACATTTGTCCACCGCACAGAAGTTATATACATTCTGAGGTGAAGTTACGCAGCCAGCAACCAAGGTTGTTCAAGATAACCTGCACGACGGTATAAGGGAATAAATCAAAGCGGCAGCAGGGGTCAGCAGTGCCGGCCAGCCAGGCGGGCGGTTCCCGGAGGCCCGAGGCATAAATAAAACACGCTGTATTGGGCAGGACAGGACAGGTGATCTTTGTTTTTCAAGCCACTTTTATCAAGAGCAAATTCTCGTTTACAATTTCATAGAAGATAAACAAATGATAAAAAATCACATTTAACCAGCTTTACCAATAATACCAATCAGCCAAGTCATATTTAGTGTCTAAATTTTGCATATTTGATTTTGTGCTAAAGCTAGAGGCTAATGTGGCTAATTAAACCCACATTAGCAGAATGTAACTTTAAAAAATATATAAATAATGATAAGAGTACTTCTATAGCCTTGCTTTTTTTCTGCTAGCTGTGACACTAGATAGTTAGTAGTTGTTTACCTTCTAAAGGGAAAGCTGGCCAAACTTTCTTTCCGCAAATTTTAAAAGGAATGCTAGCTAGCACATCAGGTCGACAGACACAATGCTATTGCATAATGCTGCATTTTCCATTACCTTGCATGACATAGCTCTCTTAATTGTGCTAAAACTAAGGTTACAACAGCTTCTGCATGGTGAATGGCATGGCAAATGAGATAGGTAACATTGATTTAAGTTTTTACTGGATTCCACGATGCAAAAGGAAAATAAAAAGACTCCAATGTTGCCTTAAAGCTGGCAGACAGGAAGTCTCCTTTGTCACAGGGGCATTACAGGATCCCAAAATGGTAATTAATGTATGTCTAAAATTGTAGGTCCCAACATACATTTGATTGGTTGGTTGTTTAGCTAGGTCTCCAGATAGAGTATGTTGCTCTAGGTTAGCTAGCTAGCTATCTACTAAAGCACTTAATCTGTGGTGGATCTTCACACTTGTCAGGGCTTAATGACTCATCTTCACCCATTAGTAACTTTTAAAAAGCCCTCAGGAAAGAGTTTGTGATGAAGAATTTTGTAATAACGATATTAGCATTTAGCCTTCAGCTGCTGTGGTTAATTAATTTCCAAAGAACATATTAGTCACCGGTCATACTTTCTGCCAAAATCTTTAGCGCTAACACATTTTTCTTTCTCTTAAATTCCACAATTAGAGTGTGATTTTCCCTCACCGCTGAGCTCTGGTCCTGTATAGGTAAGATTTTGCAAACCCCATCCCTCATCAACAAACTGAAACTCTTAAATGATCCCCAACAACAAATTGAAACTCTGAAACTATCCCATCTACAAATTTAAGGGGACCTATTATGCAAAACTCACTTTAGTTATCATAGATCTATGGGATATACAAAACATGTTCATGAAGTTTTTCGTACAAAATCACTCACACATAAAGAGATATCACCAACTTTATTCTTCACAGTTACATGCCCTTACTTAAATGAGCCATTTAGACACAGGGCCCATTGTTACGTCCTAATTGGCCTATTTGCATACAACAGCTCCTCATCTTCCGAGTACCTACCGGCTAGATTAGTTGAAGATCTGCCATTTTGTCCGCTTGTTTTACGAGTATGGAAGAACACCATGAACACGATGTCCAGGGAGCAGTGAATGGGGGCGGTACGGTGCTCAGTATACCTCAGAGGTTCCTAGCGATCGTTTTTTTGGAGTTCATAGAACTTGTGGTTTTTTGGGGTTTTTTTGCCAAATAGGAATTTTTTTATATTGAATTTTGTCTAATAGGTCCCCTTTAAAATTCTGAAAGAACCCCTGTTCTCTGCTAACAACAAACACAATTTCCAAAACTACTTTTCTGTCTAACTGCAGCCCAGAGTGCTTTATTGCAATGACTTATTAACCTGCACATTAAAACATAGGATAACGCAGAGCAGTAAGAGTTTGTGTGCAGTGATGCAGCTACTAAATAAGTTGAATTATTTGTGCAATGCGGGACAGGAGTCGACTAAAGACAGAAGAGTCGCCCTGCCTGGAGACCGATGGTGCCATGGGAAATATCCTACTCTCCGTCTGCTTGGCAGGGCAGGTGATGCTGGTTACTGGTTTCAGTGGAGCTCAACAGAGCTAATGGAGCAGGGCTCAATATTTAATCTGTGTAATGTGAAGATGGGCACATATATCTTGTCCCGTGGAGGAGAAATCGCTCAGCCTCATTAGCGAATTGGGCTTGAGAGGTTCGCTTCAATTAGAAATTAATGCAATGGTTTATTTATGACATCAAAGTGAGCCGGTAAGAGGCCACTTTGCACGAGTAAATCCGAGGTTGTAGGTTGCATTTTGAGTTAGGGACCCACAGGGTGTAAGGGCCTCAGGGAGAAGACTGATACCTAGTTGACAAAAATTTTATATTTCTCATTATGAGCTGATATTCGACATGACTTTACTTGAGTAGTGCTAAAACAATTATTTGGCATGATCAATTTTACATTTACATTAATAAACTAATAGAGTGAGTTCACAACAGCATTTCTGCTCCAGGGTCATATTGGTTCGTTAGCTTAAAATGCACTCCTGTAAATATTTCAATTGAAAAAACACCACCCAGCTTATCTAGAGCCGTAAACATTCTTCAAATTGTTAAAGCAGCTCATTAAAGCAGGTAAATGATGCTGTGATGTGACTTAATCTACAAATGTATTATTATATCTCTTGTTATCATTTTTTGCACTATTACTGCAGGTTTAAGACAACGCAACACAGATTTCTGTTTTGGTAACTTTGTAAACATTACTCTGGTGTCAGCACAAGCCAAGGAAGGGAGGCGCAGTCACGGGAGTCCATTTTATGTGTATATTTTATTCACCAAAAGACAAACCAAAAAGGCACAAGGACCTAAACAAACCAATGGCACTTATATACTAAACAGAACTAAACTGTGAACAAATTAAAATGCATTTAAACTAAAACACTGGCCAGCCTGTGAATACATCAAAATAAGAGGTCATATATAAACAGAAAGAGTGAACCAACAAAAGCATGCAGTGTGAAATTCTTTCTTTGGATATAACCCTTTCACCAAGTGAAGCAGGAGGCAGCCAGAAACACAGCACTGGGATTCAAACTCACAACTAGACATGGGACAATAACCGGTTTCAAAAAGTCAAGGTATCAAAACTGCAAAAAAAAAGTTATACCGTTCCTACAATATGTACAGTGTTTGTGTCGTCAAAGGAAGGATTTGTTTTTGAAAATTTTATTTGTTTCTTTATTTTGATTATAGT
>JBBMFX010000033.1:18300-29910 GCA_037832545.1 Rhabdalestes septentrionalis | reverse complement strand
TGTGTGTTTGTGTGTTTGTGTGTTTGTGTGTGTATGTGTGGGTGTGTGTGTGTGTGTGTGTGTGTGTTTGTGTGTGTGTGTGTGTGTGTGTGTGTGTGTGTGTGTGTTCTCTACAGGCCAAGTACCGTCTGCTGCTGACTGGAACTCCACTACAGAACAACCTGCTGGAGCTGATGTCTCTGCTGAACTTCATCATGCCCAACATGTTCTCCAGCAGCACCTCACAGATCGCCAAAATGTTCGCCATGGTAACCAATCACAGTGACTGAAATCAGCTTGAAAAAAGAATTCTAATAGCGACTCATATCCTTTTTTCAGTCAAATGAGTAAAAACTATTTAATCACATGTAAGCTCTTGCAGACGCAGTATTTTAGGTAACTGTGTTCAGTCTAGTGTTTTTTCCTGCTCCAGCACACATAATGGAACTCGCTGAGGCCTTAATTAAACCGCTGACAGATTCAACTGAGTGTATTAGGCTTGAGAAAGACTGAGTTATGGGGTGCTGTGACCCTCCAGGACTGTGTGTGAAAAATACAATTCTGCAGCAATGCCTAGCCGTGCAGTAGCTGCTGGTGGATTACTCAATGAATGCTCTTTCCTCATCCCTTCAGGGTGTGTGTGAGTTTTTGTGTGTTTTCATATATTTTCAGAACAAAAGGTATGTGGGAGAAAACCAAGGAAACCAGGCCCACAGCACTAAGAAAATGATATTGAATTAGAAATTATTTAGCTCCATGTGTCATTTATTTTTGGTTCCTCAGGTTATGGTTAGGGGTAGATGAGGAAATGACATGTTATTGATTTTCATTGTGCATTCATACTTCCATAGATGTAATGCCTATGTGATATAATACCAATGCTGATATTTATTTGTGTATATGTGTAATACAATAATATTTACAGTACATATTACATATTGATAAATACAGTTAAACATGTAATAAATATCATATATATACTACATAAATATTACAATAATACAAATATTGCATAATATTACATATAGTAATCTATAGATTTTAGTAAGTAAATGTTCTATATTTTAGAACACCCAATTGTTTAGAGCTTTTTTTTAATTGAAATTCAAACAGTTCAAGTCCAGTGAATACCATGAAATGTTACAAAAGACAGTGCTGAACTGCGAGAGTTTAAAAAAGTTAAGGTTACGCAGAAGTGGGAAACAATTCTGTAGCGCCGTGCAGTACCTCTGATCCAAGTTATGCCAGAACTACCCCAGATTGTAAACTGGAAACCTAGAGTGGCCAGAAGTACCCAGACTGAAACCCCATCTAGCTGTTTTAAGATGAACTGGACAGAAGGGTGAAACCTATAAGTGCTGCACACTTATGGGAACTTCTGCAACATAGTTGGGAAGAACTTTCTGCAGAATGCAAATTAGGGTGCCTCTTCAATGTGTATATTTTTGACATTTTTTACACCATATGACGGTGCCTCTACTCCTATCATTTCTTGTTAAATGGACCGATATGAATGGTCCTTAATTGCCTGGAATAAAATTTTGTTACATCAGCTAATATTAGATATTTGCTGACTTTTTTCCTTTCTCCTTTAAAGTGACAGTAATGCACATATGTGTCCTCGTATATTGACCTTGTGTAAAAATAAATGTGTGTGTTTGTGTCAACTAGAAATCCTCAGAGGAGCAGAGCAGCTTTGAGAGGGACCGGATCACTCATGCTAAACTCATCATGAAACCCTTCATCCTACGCCGCATCAAGATTGAGGTACTGCACTGGCACATGCATAGTGAATGAGAGGAAATGCATAATGCAGCTGCTCTCAAAACGCCTGTGTGTGTATAAACATGTTGCACATCATCTCTGATGCATTATTCAGCTTGTGCCTGCTCATGGGTTTTGGTTCGTGGGTCAAGAAGTAGAGTCTCTGTGCACAGACGGACACTAGATGTTGCGTTGGCTCAGTGGAAGCCGGTGCTGTATTTAGACTCAGAATTGGAATCAGAAAACTTTACTGTTCTAGGAGGAAATTGCTTATGTTATGGCTGCACATTTGCACAGAGACAAGAATAATGTAAAATATAAAGTCCAAAACTTTATGTAATACACTACACTGTATGCATAAATATTGGAGTATTAGTACTATAGAAAATTTACTAAAAGTAAAGTGAATTATTATACATAGTTTTATACATGAGTTTATACATGAGTTATTATACATAGTAGAGATCGGTATTAGAGCAGTTATAATGATATAAGTAGTGAAATTTCACACAGTAAGTCTGTTGCACATAATAAAAATAATTGCACATTATGAAATTATTTAGCACCAAATAAGAAAACTGCACATGGTTTGGGCTTTGGTGCTTTTTTAACACGTCAGGCTTAGAATAGCTTTTAAATTAGCCCAACCGGAAATCACAGGGGACCAAGGACCATTCACAAACCGGTGCAGGCTTAAGAGTTACTGTTCTGTCTCTCCCTGTTGATATAGAGCTCCTGCAGTGGGTGAGTATATTACAGTGGGTGAGAAGCAGATGAAACTTTCCTGCATGGCTGTTGTATAGTAGGATAAATCAAAAACGCATAACAGCCTGCATTTACAAAATAGGTTAAGGACTGGTCAAAGATTCTTCGTGCAGAATTTATGGTGCCCCCTGTGGACTGGCCACCATGTGCACTGGTGGTGTATTGTTATTCAACTGGTTTAATGATGTAACACTTATATACAGATTATAGCTGGTAAGGCAGCTTTCTGATACACACCACCGATTTGATGCTCGTTATCTATTATTATTGTCCAGGCATTTACTATTGCTAGTTGGAAAAACAGCTGGAAACTTTTAAATGTTTTTTTGTTTGTTTGAGAGTGTTCCTGTCTGTCTATTTGTTTGAAGGTTTACTTGTCTGTTCTTTATCTGTTGTCTCAAATTACACCTAAAATGTACTTGTTGTGTTGTCATGATTGTCTTTTTATTAGCTGTTCTTTTGTGTCACTTTAAGTCCATATTTTATTTGTTTGTTTCTGTTGCACTTTGAAAATCATGTTCTTTTAATTGTGTGGTGTTGTACTGCTTTGTTTACATGCGTTCTTGTTTATGAAAGATTTCTTAATTTGGCTGATTTTTGTTGCTTGGATGTGTTTTCAGGTTCTGAAGCAGCTTCCAGCGAAGGAAGAACAAATCGAGTTCTGCGCTATGAGTGAAAAACAGCAGCAACTTTACATCGACCTGTTCAACAAGCTGAAGAGGACCAAAACTGAAGAGAGTATGTGTGAGGAAGAGAGTGCTGCTTCTGATGATGTTGAGGAGGAGAAGGCAGTGTCCAAAGCATTTGTTTTAGTTTTTTTAGTAAATGAATAAAGAAGTGAATGTTCTGAAATTAGCTTTGCCGCCATTGAAACTGAATTAGCTTAGGGTCTCTCTACGTAGATTCATACGTGGGTCAGTGTGTCTTAAGAAGCAAAAAACATTTCTCTAAAACTGGTCGGATTCATGGACTGGACTGAAAATGAGAGTCTTTAAAAGTTTTTCAGGAAGCCTGGAGATTTCTGCACAGTAGAGTAGACAACAGAAAATAGATAATATACACGATTATTTTAGTTATAATGTGTCATTTGTAAAAATGCAGGGCAACAAAAATAGGATGAAAACTAGTTTGGGACCTGAAAAGTTTGTTTTATTGGATTAAAAATATCTTTAAAAATGTGATTTTATCTGATTGAAGTTTAAACAAAGATTTGAAACACAAAATATAATTGATACTTTCTTTATTGTGTAAGACCAGGTTAATAGGTCCCTGTCTTATCCCTTGCCCCCACACGATTAGTACAATTGTATTGTTTGCCTGGTGGCTGAATGTGCATATTGAATGGTTAACTATCCTCTTTCTTGTCCTCAGAACGGGAACTTACCAATGTGATGATGCAGTTGAGGAAAATGGCCAATCACCCCCTGCTACACCGTCAGTACTACACCAGCAAGCGCCTGTCTGCTATGAGCCAACTCATGCTGAAGGTGTGGATACATATACACATATTCAGGTGACAGTGTTTCTGGGGTGAAACACACTGCATTTTCCTGAATGCAGAAAAATGAAGGCACAGTGCACTGCCCTTTTGTGACTTTTTTTAATGGTCCCATGGCGTCCTGATTTTTTTATGCTTTTGTATAGGTCTTAGTCATCCCCTAAGACTGTATCTGATGTCTCTTTCTGAAATTCAGCCTTGGTGCAGAATTACAGCCACTTCAAGACAGTCTCACAATGAGATGCATCATTTCTGAATCTGTAGCTTTAAATCATGATAAGGAGAAGAGAGAGGGGTAAGGTGGAGGGTGGGGGAGGGGCCAGCTTGCGGTAGCGTGTGCTAATGTTTACAGTGTATAACATTGGCTCATAGACTAACATTTACATGGTTGTCCAAAAACAAAGAAGTACAATAATCAAGTTAGTGTGTGTATTCACACACAATTCACACACGTACCTGATTATATATACCTGTACATTTGCAACAGTAACCTGCTAACTGGGCTGTTATCTGTTAGCTGCAGAGCTAATGTTACAGCCACATTCTAAGTGTATAAAAATAGGCACCCATATACAGAAAAGCAACAAAATTATATAGTGTTAGGCTATATAGAGGCGTGCATAAAGAACTAAAGAGAATACATTTGTGCTCATTTTACATCTATGCACCCACTTGTTTGCAAGCCACGACAGTCCTTGGAGCTAATTTCTTAGGGGAGGGGTGTGAAATTCTCTGGGCTGGCAAAGAACGAGAAAGGGGCGGTAACCTTTCCCCTTATGCCAGATCGGGCCATCTGAGCTGTCACTCTCTGAATTGCAGAACAGGAACGACCAAAGTACTCTTTACAACTGTCGCAATTTCTGGCCATTGCAGCACCATACGCAGGCTAGGGAACACGTTTTAAAGTTAAAAAGTTTCACAAATGGAAATTTTCATGTAATGGGACCTTTAAATTCCACCTCTTCTGTTGCTACAAGACATCATAGCTTCCAATCATCTGTACTAGCCTGTGTGTCCAAATGTGCAGGCAGGAAACTATAATAGTAACAACTAGTCATAATAGTCATTATTTACCTGGTGCCTGCAAAAACAATCCAAAAAGTAGTTTGTTTATTGTTCTAATCCATTAAATTATTTTAGGCAAATTAGCAACTGCAGTCATCCCTGATGTGCCTTTTTTCATCTAGTTGGTCAGCATAGGATAATATGCTTGCTTGGTCTTATAAAAACCATAATAGTTGATTCTGGTACATAAAACCTGAATTATTAGTTATAACATACGAGGCAAATGTAGTAAAAATCCTCCAAAAATCACTGTGAAATCCGAGACTTAATGATGCACAGAATCCTTTTCTGCAACTGAATTGAGTCGTTGCAGAGATTTAATATTTGTGGTGATATTTCTCTAATTAGGGACATTCTGTGTTTGATGAAGATAATTAAGACTGTATTTGTTTCTGATTAAAGGTACTAAGCTTATTTAGCTAGTTTAACATCTGCTTAAGTAAATTTATGGAGTAAATAGGACTTTCTGCTAAAATAGGAAAAAGCTTGGAAGTAACCAGCACTTCTTTATTTGCTAAAAAAAACTTTGTGTGAATACAGTACTTTCTCCTCAATATCAACATCAAAGCCTGCCTCCCTTATACAGTTTTTTCATATTTGGCACTCTTTATTTTGTTGAATGTAAGAGTGTAGAATTGTGTAGATATGGTACTGACACATTCCTTCCAATACCCAGAGATTACTGAATGGTCCCTAGCAATCACCGAATTAAAATCAAAAGACTGTTTTCTGTCAACAATGGTTAACAATACTGTTTCTGTACTGCGAGTTTTTCCCTACCCAGTATCGCTATCTGATTGGCCCTGTGTTTTCTTGCTGATGTGTAATTGGCTGAATCTGTTTCTGCTTTCTGAAGCTCCAAAGCTCAGTACAGTATTTGTGTGGATCTATGTGGGTTTATACTAACAATTCTGGGGGGTTCCTGAATACAAAAATTATTTGTTCGACAAAAGTATTTGTTAAAAACAGGTTATTTGAGCCTTTCCGCATACTGTATTCGGGTTCGGCTCAACCCCTAATGAACACATGTAATCTATAAGATAAACCTAATACTGAAACAAGAGGAAAGCTTGTTCAGTTTACACACTAATCATGATTCTCTCAAATAATGATGGGAGAAAAATAATTTACAGAAATCCTCAGGTCTTCGCTGAAGGACGAGAAGTTCAGATGTGGGGAAACATTTTGTCCAAACAGTAAATAGATAATGGTTTAAAGTTTTAATGTTGTTTTATTGTCCTGCAGGAGCCCACTCACCGTGAGTCTGATCCGGCACTAATAAAGGAGGACATGTCTGTGATGTCCGACTTTGAGCTTCATCGGCTGTGTCAGCAGTACACGGCACTGCGGGAGCACCAGCTGGACATGGACCTGCTGCTGGACTCAGGGAAGCTCCACCTTCTTGCACAGCTTCTAACGGACCTCAAAGAACAGGTGTGGGGTGCTGAACTCAGCAGGTAGTGTTTAGCCATTAGCGTCATATATAAGACAGGACTGGAGTGTCTGATAGGACCTGAGACCTCTCACATCCTTAATGAATCGAAAACAGCTGTAATGGTTGACAAAGTCGTTGATCAAGAGCGCTTGTTCGGAAATCGAGCATTATTTCAGTACAAATAGTAGAAGCACTGTTATTGGCTGCCTGGTAACCAAACCCATGCTTGTCTCACTTCGCCTCCAAGCCCATTTTCACAACTCCATATCGACTAGTGAATCTAGTGAAACTTCTCAACTAGTAAATCATTTAGTTTACTTTGATCCTACTGTTTTATTACATTGCACTCACCTTTTGATCATTACAAACAACAGTGATAATAATCATCTTATGGCATCACACATATTACAAACTGAACAGTGAGTCTAGAAGAGGGTTCTTTTTTGCCTACATCAGTCTTAGGTCCACCTCTCTCATTAGGACTCAGTCTTGACTCAAACTTCACTGGACTCGGTCTTGACTTGGTCTCGAACCTCTAGACCAGGGGTATAAAATTAAAAGTCACCGAGGTCCAGTTATTACATTTCGTCCCAGTAGAAGGTCCGAACTGAAGTCCATCTTGTGTCTTATTGCCTTCCCCTATGTCCACATTTTCATGTAGTTTATTCAATGTATTGTTCATTTCCAATGCAGAAAATGAACTGAGTGAACAACTAACTATTTTACCATAAATTAAGGTAGTCCCAGGCAAATAAATTTAAGTTACAAAACACATTTAATTATCTATCAAAATGTGTTGCAAACTATTAGTTTTTTCCTCGGGTCGGGTTTTGGGTCATAATCTACGCGTAGTTTTGCGGGTTGGACGGGGGGTTTGGATCTCCTGATGGGTCGGTTTGGGCGGAGTTTAAAAAAGCCTACACGCGGAACACTACTTCAGATGATAATAAAGTAAGAGCCATTTGCGAGCCGAAAGAACCAGCTAGTCTTTGGGAGCCGTGCCAGAAGAGACGGCTCTCTGAAATAAGACGAACTTTCCATCATAAGTAAACTAACGAGTGAAGCTGTTGTATTAACTGGAGTAGCAGCGCCCACTGTCAACGACCATCCAAAAAAATGTTCCATGAAAATTACTCATCTCGTGAATTTACCAGACTGATCACGGGTCGGACAGAACATTCACTCTGTCCGGATCCAGACCGTGGTCCGCCATTTGGTGATGCCTGATCTAGACTCAGTCGTGAATTGATTTGGACTCTGTCTTGACTTGGAATTTATTCTCTTTGGACTTGGTATTGACTTGGACACAAACCTTTTTAGACTCTGTCTTGGCTCTGTCTGTCTGCTAAGCGAATCACATAGAAAGATTCACCAGTGGAAGTGTCAATACATTCTTGTCTTTGCTCCCTCAGGGTGATCGGGTTGTCCTCTTTAGCCAATTTACCATGATGCTGGACATTCTGGAGGTTCTACTTAAACACTATAAGCACAGATACATCCGGCTTGATGGCTCCACACCCATGAGTGACAGGTGGGTCATTGAGGAGCCTGTAATAAACAGATAATATGAATGAGTATTTTTGATAATTTTAGAGAGTTCCCCTGGAGTTACATGTACCAAAAAGAGCAAACAATGCGTGTCTTCTTTTCACAGAATCGGGCTGATCGACCAGTTCAACACGGATCAGGACATCTTTCTGTTCCTGCTCTCAACTAGGGCTGGGGGACTGGGCATCAACCTCACCTCCGCTAATGTGGTCATCCTTCATGATATAGATTGCAACCCTTATAATGACAAACAGGCAGAGGACCGCTGCCACCGTGTCGGCCAAACCAGGTCAGAGACTGAAACTTTGTTATTGGACAAATACAGGAATACCAACATTGGCTAACATTGACTGGCAGCTGTTAGGGACTAGAGGAGCACATAGTCACTGTTTTTAATGGGGCCTCACATATTTAAGATGGAAACATAGTAAAAGAAGCGAAAAATGTCCTTAACTGTAATGTATGTAAATGTAATAATATTCTATTCAAAGTTATTTGGGTCTATTTCTTTTGGTCCATTCAATGTAAAATGCTCACACAGTGTGAAGGACGACTGGCAATTTTACATTTTGGAAAAAAAAATTGAGCTTTCATAACTGGTCCCTTTTATCTGTCTGTGCTATCAGACATTTTAGCTGTTTTGGTTTATCTCCTGACTTTGACCTATTTTAAAAATATAATCTATTGAATGAACTGTATTTTTGTCTGTGTCCTCTGGATCTGAATGCTCGTGTCCCGCTGCAGAACTGTTAAAGTGATCAAGCTGATAAGCAAGGACACCATAGAGGATGGCATGCTCCGCATCGGCCAGAGGAAACTCAAACTAGAGCAGGACATGACGGCCACTGAGGAGGGTGAGCTCATTTTAAGCACACAGGTTCAGATGACTTTGCAGGAATGATCATTACAATTTTCCCACAAGATGTTTGTGTGACTGTGGAATGTTCTGTAACAAAGCCATTGTATTATAGAAAATACAAAGAAAAAAAATAAAATAATATGCACCAGTGTTCAATAAGTAATTTGAGATGCCCATAGATATCAGACTCTTTATTTTCAGCAGATACTTGCTTTGGAAGAATAATATCAGATGTTAAATTCTGATACCTAAAACCAAGTGACTTTTGTGTTGTACTCAAGTGGCTGCCTTTTTATGCAAACAGGATCTGTTTTTACAAACAAGCCCTGGTATTGTCTGAAATGGCTGCCTGTAGAGTTGAAGTTTAGTTCTTATTGCTCCCAATAAGTCGTACTCTGTCCTAAACCACGTCCACGAGTCTGATCCACCTTCATTAAGAGCTGGATGTTGTTTGAGTGGGTCCAGAAAAGTTTTACGGGGTGTATTTTCACTTTGGGTGGCAGTGGATTTCTATGGTCTGGTTCTAAAGTAAAGTGACAAAATTTAGAATCTAGATCTTGGCTCATCCACTACATTAGTGGACGGTCAAGTAAATTAGACTTTCTGACAGATCGTTCCTTTAATTCAGAACGAAATTCTGTTTATTGATGTGTTGTGTGTGTGTGTGTGTGTGTGTGTGTGTGTGTGGGGAGGGGGGTGTATTTATATTATTTTACTGTAGCTTATAATGTGGCTCAGCCAACTAGATCTAAAACCAACTCTAAAGTAATGTTCTCTTATCTCCGCATCTTTTAGGTGATGAAGAAATTCCTGATGATATGGCCTCTCTCCTGAAGGCCTCGCTGGGCCTTTGAGAAGATCACCAGCAGTGGGCCCTTCATATTTGAGATTAGTGTTATGTTTTGACTGAAATGCAGTAGCAAAGCTGACCCAGACTGACATGCCGTTAAATGGTGCGATGGCCGTTCCACATTTCATTTAATGTTTTTTTTTTGTTTGTTTTTGTTGGGGGTTTTTTTGTAATCACTCCAAAAATTATGCTGAAGGTGCAGCCAGATATTTGTTTACATTTAGAATGTACCAGAGTACTGTTTCTGCTGACCTAAATCTTGTATTGTTTTTATTTGTGATGTGGGCAAAAATTGGCCAAACGTTTAAATAAAAAAAGGAAAATGGTAAAAGAGTGGGAAGCAGTTTTTTTCTTTATATTTTGAGCTGCACCATGTGGATAGAATGTTGTGATTGCCATAACTTTCAGTATATGAAATGCCCCATATCACTTTCCTGGAATTAAAAAGACTTAAAGTCTGAAAATATTCTCTCCACACAACCCATACACAGAAACTGAGCTACTAAAAGATTTTCAAATCTGTTTTTTTGTCACAAAACCCACGTAGAGGGGGTCCTAAATTTATGAAGAAGATCCATTCCTACAGTGCTGTAACCCGAATTTTTATGTTAGTCGAAACACATCCTAGCCAAGAAAAAATGACAAATAAGTGCAAAGAAGCCATGATAAAGGCTAATAAGTTGCCAAACAAGGCATCACAAATGGAACACTTACGCTTAGATAAGCAAACTCCCTCACTCATATGATGCGTTACTGCAAATTCTGCGTATTCTTGCGCCACGTGCCACTAGACTCGTTTACCCATGTGAGCTTCATAAACTCGAAACTACATATGTCAAGACCCTGTGTTTATAAATCTCCTTATTCATGCTACAGCAGTTTAACACTGCCCATCCATGCTGAAGTTCTAAGGAGTATTTTAATTTCTTGCTGTTTTTTAAATGACCGGTAGCCAATCAGAAGATGATCATTTACATAAAACAGTCTTAAAGGCAAAGTAAAAAAAACAACCTGTTTAATTATGTGCTTGGAAAATTGTAATGTTAAAATAAAAAATGATTAATGAAACATTTTTGGTATATAAACCCATCAAACATTTTTGGTATATAAACAGCAGGAAAATGTAGAATACAGGACCTTTAAAAACTCCCTGGCCAGTCAGTGCCTTTGATGTTTAAAGATGAATATAATTAGACTTTTGTTGGTTTGCATGAAGACCTTGATTTACAAGAATACCCAGTAACTCACCTGGAGCTGGTCAGACTTTCAGAAACACTATCAGGACTGGAGGGCCATTTGCATATTGTAGAATTCTGTGATATCATTATTGTAGAGACAGATATCCAGCCAACATGAAAAAGATTATGTATTAATGAATTAAATCAACTAATGTGGCATTGACTAATAGGATGCATTTAATCAAAAATGGGGAATATACATTTAAGGAGAACCGCTTGAGATCATAAGCCTGAATAAAAATGAAAAGTTTCAGTGTTTTCTAAATGATTTCTGTTGTCTTCTTGTTTTGTCAGTGAACTCATGTTCAGCTATCTAATAGAATTACAATAGATGTCCTCTCAACAACTTTGCAATGTCAAAAAAGAGTAAATATAGTAACTGCAGTCTCTAAAATAAATGTATTGGAAGAAAAAAACGACAAACTCCCATTTTTGTTTGACCTATTTCCTATAGCCACTGTAAAAGATAGACAAAGCGTGTATCACTGACCAGATTAGTTATTTGACTTTTCATGTTTTCTGTGAGATAATTTCCTGTCTCATGTTGAGAAAAAAGAATGGTAAGACCCTCTAACTATCTATATATGTAATCAGAGTTGCCTGTATATA
>JBBMFX010000033.1:6594-18200 GCA_037832545.1 Rhabdalestes septentrionalis | reverse complement strand
AAAACCCCAGAATGGAGCTTTTGGTCTCGTCTGGATCCCTCGCCCTCTCTATAGTTAGTTTACGGGGGAAGGCTTGCGCTACCCCCCGTGAAAGGCTTCATATTTTGCTTCAAAAGGCCAGGCTTTCTTGTATTTTAATATGGTCTTCAGGAACAGTTAACCAGACTTCCTTAAAGACATTTTCAGTCTCATTTTCAGTCCAGTCCCTGAACTGGAACAGATTCAGAGGAATGCTTTTTGTTTGTTAAGACACACATTGACCTACATATGAATCATTCAAGCAGAACAAAGACCATCTAACTGAAGTCCTGAACCAGTGAAGAAACAGGTACAGATAATTCTAGATTATCAGAAAGTGATCAGTATACTGGTGGTGCTTAATGCTGAGGGTTGGAACACCTTTATCTAGGCACTTTGCATCTTTGTATCACTTTGCAGCCTGTCACCATAAAGCATTTGTTCCCATTTTATTCATTTAAACTACTAAATATGCCAAAGATAAAGTTTGTGATGCATAAAATAATATTGATGCACCAACAATGTGATTCAAAGCAAAACATACGGAAATAAGGGACCTAAGACTAAAGTTATGGCTGATTGGATTGTAAACATAAATCATTCTCTCTGTATTTTAGCCAAGGGTTCCTGAACTGCTGAGCCGGATAAAGCAAATTGCAAAGGTTTTTTTGGCAACCAATAGTGACTACAACTACACAGAGGCAAGTGAGATAGAAGTTTGATTAGAAACCTTTGCATTCATTTCATTTTGCAAGTGATCATTTCTTTCCTCTGTATTCAATTTGCATTATTATGTGTATCCATAAAGTTTCTTTCTATAACTTTTTATCAAATTTATAGCAAAAAACATTATTAAACATAATGCTTAATTCAATTGAGTGAAAGAACAATTGATCGGGTGTTTGGTTTAAATGACCTAAGATGTGTCATATTTTCCCCCCATTCAGGGCATCATGAAATATTTATTGGATTTTCCACCTGGGTCGAAGGTGAGCAACTTTCAAAGTAAAGGATCTGTTGGTCTAAATGTTGGATTATTTCTGGCTATTTTATCCATTATTGTATAGAAATGATAAAGAAATGTGGAGTTTTTGTTCCTGTCGACCTGTAGAGTTGCTATAATACGAAGAAATTGTATTGTGCCCAGCTCTGTTATGGTCCTTAATCCGAACATGAATACCTCAAATCAGCTTTAAAGCTACATTACACTCACATTCCAACTGGGGGTGGGGTCATCTTCCTTTATTTTGCCTGACCAAAATGCAAATCATGCAAACAGTTAAACATAATTATACTTCAAAAAAGTAAATACAGTCTTCACAAAAAATACAGTTTGGATATTTGGGTTTATATTAAACAAAAATTTGAATTGTTTCCATTTGCAAAAAACTATTTGTTATATTTCTTCCAGTATATATTATATTGATTTTTCCTATAGCAAGGAGGTTGACTCCCATTAGATGCATTGTAGATGACAGTTCCAGGGTTGTTTGCTATTTTTTCATCTATATTTCATAAGTGAAGTGGCCATTCTGTCATACTTGAACACATGAGAGCACTCAAAGCGTAAAATTCTTCCTCTGCATTGATCCTATTCACCAAGTGACGCAGCGGGGAGCCAGGAACACAGCGCCCAGGGAGCAGTGTGTGTTGATGGTACCTGACTCAAGGGTACCTTGGTGGTGCCACTGGCAGTCTTGATATTTGAACCCACAACTTCCTGATCGCATCATTTACAGACTCCATACCTTCTATTTGGCTCCTGTATCAAGCTTAGGACCACTGATCACCAGCAAATTTTCTATGGAAAGTGCTAAGTTTCCCACAGGACTTCTGCCATAGAAGTATAGTCATAATAATTTAAGAATTAACTTGCGTTTGTGTGCCGGTGCTCAGTGTTTTTCTCTTATTATATGTCTTCATGTCTGTGAAAACAGTGAAGCCACTGGTTTAGTATCTGAACTTCCACTTCCAGTGCTTGTATTAATGTTCTATGTATTCTTTTATGCCTTCTATTTTTTTCTTCTATTTTTATTTCAGTAAAGCACATTGAATGACTTGACTTTACTTTCTCGCCCAGAACCCGAAGAAGTCGTGGCGTGCTTACTTTGACCTGGTGGTGGTGGACACACGGAAGCCCTTATTTTTTGCAGAAGGGACGGTACTCAGACAGGTGGACACGGTATGTCTCTCTTTCAGCTGCTCAGACCCACAATATATATATATGTATGTGTGTGTGTGTTACTGTACGGTGTGGAGAACTGCTGGCAGTCCAAACTGCTGGCAGTGCAGGCTTATGGTTTTCACTAGACCCTTCATAAAATTTCACACTCAATTAGGGGAGACAACAACTGAAAGACAAAAATCAGCCCACTTGTAAAACCAATAACCCATTTCCAACCCCTCTGTATGATACCATACTCTGAAGTTTTCATTTAAACCCAAAACAGAACTTTATTCTTGGTAATCCAGTGGACAGTCCATTTACAGTCTACAGTGGAGTAGAACAGTTTGGGCAGACCTGGTCAAATGACATTTTGTTGATTTTCTAAGTGAAAATAAGACTTTAATGTGCTATAGAAATCCTTTTATTTTTTTGAACAGTAATAAACTAGATAATAAGTAGAAATTGAGCACTACATCTGTCAGAAATGTGCCATGTTTAAGTTCATTTCTTTAGAGGCTCTGTACTGTACTTTTCCCTTTGAAAACATGTAATTTGCGGGGAGTGCAAATTTCTGCATCTGACTGCAGCACAGGAAACATGTTAAAAACTCTTAGCACCCCCAGTCATCTTTTTGAAAATCGACCTCTGTCATGAATGGATAGTTACAATACTATAGTGAAATACGTCAATAGTTTTTCACTATTAGAAATATAGCAATGACAATAAGGAATACTATTGTTCTTGTTGCTATGATAATATAACTGTTACCACTTTTAATTATTTACCATTATAATTTACAATGGTACATGAGTCTTCTTCTTCTTATTGGTATTATTATGATTGATGACTGAAAATATTATTATTATTGTTACTGTTGTTGAACTGTTAAACAGTTGCCTTGAGGTTGATATGTTTTCTTAAATGTTTTGTGTTTATGCCCTTAAGTATGTTTGTATCTTAAAAAAATTATATCAATCATTAGCCTACATTAGAACACAAGAGACCATAGTATCAGCCCTGAATGGACTCATGTTTATCTCACAGAACACAGGCAATCTGAGGATAGGAACATACACTGGAGACCTGCAGCATGGAACCGTCTACTCTGGAGGTATTTAAACTCAAGACCTGTTTCAGATAACTAGGAGAGCAAAGAGAAGTCAGGTGTGGAATGATGGTCTTGGTTAGAGGTCCAGAACATCATAATCACTGGCACCTTTACCCCATCATTACTTCCCTGTACTGATGCTGCTCCTGCCTCAGGTTCCTCCGATGTCATTTGTGAACTTCTGGATGTGAAGGGGAAAGAGATTCTCTACGTTGGAGACCACATATTTGGGGACATCCTGAAGTCCAAGAAGCGTCAGGGGTGGAAGACCTTCCTGGTGGTGCCCGAACTGGCCAAGGAGCTCCAAGTGTGGACAGAAAATTACAGTGAGCAATTTCATTCTGTCTGCCAAATTATGCTGTAAAACACTGCAAAAAAATGATCTTAACAAGCCATCAAATCTTGAAAAGATATAACAAATCTTGATTTTTGTAACAATGTTTTTTTGCTGTACAGTTAGAATTTTGTTAAATGCTAGCTAGCTACTATACTATTAACATTTTTAACAATGCCATAAATGAAATGCGGCAAAATCCCCTGATTAAAATCGATGTAGTCTCTATTTGGGTACATCAAACTCACGGGCTGTTTTATTAAAAACACCAGCCCTTGTAGCTCCACCTTGCTGATGCACAATTAGAGACTGTGGCCCATCTGTAAATGCTTTTGTTAGCCATCTACTTCATCAGTGGTCAGTTTCTGGATATTTCTGGCCACAATGTCATGGACACTGCCTGGGAATAGACCATCCTAATATTATGCATATATGATGTCTGGTGTGCAGTTAGGGCTAAAAAATTGTGTGTTTCTAATGAAACAGCCAGTGAGTGGAAACACAAGGTGTGTGTTTCTAATAAAGTGGCCATTGAGTGGAAACACAAGGTTAATGTTTCTAATAAAGTGGCCAGGACAATATAGTAAACAGGAATGCACAGTCAAGAATAGCGTTGTACATTTTTCTATGCAGGCATGTTTGAGGAGCTGAGGCAGCTTGATATTTACCAGGCTGAGCTGCATAAGTGAGTATGAGTTTGTTATATAGTTGCTGCACTGTACACACCTGACTCAATAACAGATGGAACAGCAGTGCATTAAATGAACAACAGATGGCAGCAAAATGTAACAATCCTTGTAACGACTGTGCGCAGGCATGTAGACATTGGGACTCTCAGCAACCCAGATGTTGGTTTGATCCAGAGCAAGATTAAGGTAAGTCCTTCAATAAATACTGTAGGGTGAGTCAGAATTGGAGGTTGTTCATTAATATTTTGGACATTGTATGGAAAAGTATTGGGATGCCTGACCATTAAACCAGCAAGGACTTTAATAACATTGTGTTCAAATACACATAATTTAATATCGAGTTGCAGCTATAACAGCTTCCAGTTGTTGTGAAAATTTATTCTGTAGAGCATTTATGAGTTAAGGCACTAATGTTGGGGAAGAAGGCCTGGCTCACAATCTCTGTTCCAGCTCATCCCAAAGGTGTTGGATGGGGTTTAGTTCAGGGCCAGTCAAGTTCTTCCACACTGAATTCTTCCAACCATGTCTATCTGGAGCTTGCTTTGTGCACTGGGACACAGTCATGCTGAAGTAGAACATTTCTTCCCCAAACTGTGTCCACAATATTGGGAGCGTGGGATTATCCAAAATGTCTAGGTCTGCTGAAGTATTAAGGTTTCCCTTCAGAGGAAGTACAGGGCCTAGCCCACACCCTGAAAAACAGGAGTGCATTACCGATAGTTCAATATTTTTAGCTTGACATATTCTGTCTTTTTTCTTCATTATAATGTGTGTTTGTGTGTGTGTATGTGTGTATAATGCAGAAAGTGACATACAGTGTGGATCTGTGTTATGGGAAGATGGGAAGTCTCCTGCGTTGTGGGTCCACAAAGACTCTTTTTGCCAGTCAGCTGCTGCGCTACGCTGACCTGTACGCTTCATCCTGCCTCAACTTACTGCATTACCCCCTCACCTACCTCTTCAGAGCTCTCTTCATCTTGGTAATTCCACTAATATTACTAGTAATTATAATAATACTTTTATTAGTATACTACTACTACTTCTGATAATAATACTAATAATAACATAGATAATAATTAACTACTTCTAGTACTGCTACTACTAGTAATTAACAATAATAATGGTAATAATAATAATAATACACTACTATGACACCAATTACTATTAATATTAATTTTTTATCATTATGTCTTGGCCCTACTACTAATATGCTAGTTATAGTTATATTTTTCCCCCAGATGCCCCATGAGTCTGCTGTAAGTCCTCTTCAGCCCATCCCCACCAACCTGCCAGCCAATCAAATCCTCAGGATCACACCAATAATGGTGGGACACAGTTTTCCTACACTTACTGATATGTTGCTATGTAACTTGTCTCTTTCAAGAAAAAACACCTAATAGTAATGATGACCGGTTTCGCAGGTGATTAAACCTCTAATTCCTTTGTTGTTTTGTGAACAGGGGCAGTGCCAGTGTGAGGGTGACCGATGTGGCCTGGATAACTGCGCACAGGACAGCCCAGCCATACGAATGGAGACATGAGAGAGAGAGAGAGAGAGAGAGAGAGAGAGACAGAAATAGAGAGGGCACCGTATATGTGTGTGGAGATTTTCTATTATGTGTCTATTTTCTTAAAGGGAAATTTCACAAATTTTTTACATTTCTCCAGAATGAAGTGGTTACGGTGTAAATAGAGAAGTTCAGAGTGGGTTTTGGTGTGAGACACTCCATTCTAGAGAAAGCCACCAGGTCATAGTGTTAGTGAATCGAACCAAACGTCTGCTTCTAAAATATTCCTCAGAGAAAGTTATTACATTAAATGGTTATAGCTGAGCCACCTGACAGTTTTGAGAAGCTAATATTAGACCCATGTTGGAGGGATACATGCAGGGCGTAGTAAGGGAAAAATAGTTCCTGAAGAAAGTGCTTTAGTTCAAATTTGCTATTAGTTTACCATCATCAGCATCCATATAAACACTCAGAGACCCATAGAGCTTTAACAGGGGTCGACAGGGAACAATACGGCTGTTTGTGTTGGAGATATCTTGTTCCATTCACCTACACTGTGAAGAAATCCTTAAGTTTCTCTACAGTAAACCATTTCAAACCAAATCAACCATGAATGATCTCCAGTCCTGAATAATGGGGAATTGGGAAAAAACTTAATTGACTTCTCAGGCCAGGCAATAAGCAATAACAGCTTTTTGTGTCTCTACTTTACCCTGTATGAGGAATGCTTTATAAAATAATGCTGTCGGTAATTTAATGCCCAAACTGTGGCTACTAGTAACAAGTAATCAGCGGAAATTCTGATTGAAATTTTCCTTCAGGTGTAGCTTATCCACTTATGTGTTTGTTTGTTTTTGCTAAACATTTGCACACAGATGTGTTTATAATCACAAAATAACATGTTTTAGTTATGATATAAAAGGTCACACCTTAAAAAAAACCTTGTATGTCCAAGAAAATCTTTTTTGTCATTTTTGAATTTAGCTCTTTTAGCTATTATAGATCTAATGATAAAATATTTAGAATGTTTAAAAATCACCCCCCTCAAAGCATCTAACGAATAAATATTTAAAATATTTAAAAATCACCCCCCTCAAAGCATAAAAGTGTCATTACGGACTCTGAATTGTTGAGTGAAGAAGACAGAGGTCCTGTGTTCATGTCATTATTATTTTACAACCTTCTCCCATTTTGTACCAATATTAAATGGCCATTATTATTAACAACATAAATGTGCAATTTGTCAGTTTACACATTATAAGCCTCCTGCTCATTATTCTCATATACAGATAAAAATGGAACATTATTACCTGTAATTAAAATCTTGAACTAAAGAAATTCTAAATCCTAATGTTCGTGCAAGTAAAAAAACTTAAAAGTAGACTGAGATAAAAGGAAATTAAGTAGTACATTATTCTCAAAGTTAAAGTATTCAAATAAATTGTAAAATAATAAGGATCGTAAGTATTATTTGTACATTTTTTGAGAAAATATCACAAGTTTATCCCTTGTCTTACAATTTAGCTGTATGAGTAGTTCATCAAGGGAGTTTTTGTTTTTGCTGACCATCGCTCATTGAAAATTCAAGAAATTTCATTTCTTCATGTGTTTCCTTACT
Organism: Rhabdalestes septentrionalis; assembly: GCA_037832545.1. NCBI lineage: Eukaryota > Metazoa > Chordata > Actinopteri > Characiformes > Alestidae > Rhabdalestes > Rhabdalestes septentrionalis. Next base: position 10,758 of record JBBMFX010000033.1, on the reverse strand, counting down.
ATATATTAAGGTAGAACTCAAAGTTATGAATTATTTTTAAATTATGCTTAATCTGAAATGGCAAATTAAGCCATGCTGAGTGAAGCAAATTGAGCTTCAGAATGTCAAACATTGCCCTTATTCAAACTCAAATTCAAGAGTGTTTAACATTTGTAAGTGTCAGGGGAAACTATGTGTGTGTGTGTGTGTGATGGTATGAGTTTATGTGGGATTTTTACTTATTTCCTAGGAGAACTTTGTTAATTAGCTTATAAGTTAAATCAGGTGTGCTGGGAGCAAGAATGAGTTAAAATAAGCAGGACCATAGTGCTAAGGCCCTGGGGGCTCAGGATCGGTGGTGGGCCACCGGGTGGGTCTGTAAGTGCATTTATACCCTGCATATTAACTTCAGAATAACTCTTCAAGCACATTTTCTGTTTTAGATTTCATATATTTGATATTTCTCTTTGTTTCTCATGATCCTTATTATATAATTTCCTGTATAATTTCTTATTTAGTTCGTGACAAAAGTATCATTATTAAAATAATTTCTTATTAATGTTATAATCCAAGAGAGGAGACAAGACCATAAGTCTGCATTTTTAGCATTTATGTGCTTTGAAACCTGCAAATGGTTTCCACATCTCTCGCGTACTTTGCTGTCTTTCTTTTTTTTTTTTTCTTTTCTTTTTTTACAGAGATACAGGTCCATCAGACGTGGTCAGGGGTTGAACTTTTATGAAAGCCTGTAACTTCCTGTTGTTCTCTTTCTTAAAAAAAGGTTTCTTATAAGATTTCCAGTTAAAAACTTTTTTCTTTTTGAAGATGTGTATCTTTTTTACATTCTGGTATACTGAATAAAAATCATAAAATGTGTAATTAAGCTATCTGGTGTATTTTATATCTAACATTACTACAACTTTTTGATGTTGAGCAAATGCTAGTTAATATTTTTCAAACATGATGAGTCAAATATTTAAGAAATAAAAATAATTCTTTAAGTTTCTTCAGTGTGTCATGTTTTCAGATAGACAGAGAAAGATGGATAGACAGACAGACAGACCGAGACAGTCACAATTCATAGACAGCCAGACGAATTGCTCCACATTATGACCGTGTATAAAAATGTCAGCGAGGATGCAGTACCGCGCTGCGGCCGCTGGGTGTCTCTAGACTCCGTGTTTCCTCACCGCTGCTGTGGAAGCGCCCTGTTGTAAATGAGATTCACCCACACCAGTTTCGCCACAAAAGCCTCTTCATCACACAGCGAAAACAAAAACACTACAAAAATAAGAGGGCGTTATCTATATTAGTAAAAATGGCAACATATATGACAAAAACAGCTGATCAGCTTGTTTTTTTGTCGTTTGATTTGGTCCTGAACAGCACCAAAACGGCCCTGCGACGAGATTCGTAGATTCGTGACCCAGTAGGCCTCACCTAGGCCACAGTGTGATTGTAAACAATTTCAGTCAGTTAAAGTGAATAAAGTGCCCATTACAGCCTGGGATGCAGATTAATGTTAATCATTTTCAGCTGTTGTCGTTAGTCTGTTTTCGTGCAGTTTAGCTGTTAGCTCGTCCGTTTTCGTGTTTTTATTCGTTTATTTTGAATAAAAAACGACTTTTCTGTTGCTGCAAGTAAACCTGAAGTTGGAGCTGTTCTTTGATGGTGGGAAGAAGGTCCAACAGAGCCAGAACCTACTGAAAACTGAAAACAGTTGGACAGGGTCTGGATAACGAGGCCCCACCAGAATAGCCTTCACAGGTTAAACTGGTGTTTTAGCCTGTTTCTTTACCAGTAAACTGTAGTTTTAGAGTGCCAATTTACTGGTTAAACTTTGGTTTTAGCCTATTATTTTTCCTGGTTAAACTGCAGTTTTAACCATTTTTATTTACAGGTTAAACGAGTTTTAGCCTGTTAATTTTACTGGTTAAACTGTAGTTTTGGCCTGTTTATTTTACTGGTTAAACTAATTTTAGCCTGTTTGTTTACTGGTTAAACTGTAGTTTTGGGTTGTTCATTTTACTGGTTAATGGTAGTTTTGTGTTGTTCATTTTATTGGTTAAACTGGAGTTTTATCTCTATGTCCATGAAGCAACTTCTGAAACTCTCCTATGTTTGGGCTCACTTTGACCGTGTTCAAAGTTTAATATCTATAAATGAATGCACTTTTTGCTTCGAATGAAATTACTTTTCATAATTTTAATGGGAACAAACTGGGTAAACACAATGGTACATTACCAGTTAAAGGTTCTTGCACACCACAGGTTTTCACCATTTATCTATTAATTTTAAAAACTGTAGATTTTCCAGAAAGTTGTGAGTGAAGCACTATAAATGAAAATATGTCAAAAAAAGAAGTTTCCTATATGAGATGAAAGAATCTGAAACAGTGCATGTCTGACTCCAATTAAGAGGTTGTGTGGGGCTACAGAGTCGAACTCTAGACTTCCTTTAAATGCACTCATTAACTGTTTCATCACTTAATAGCTCATTAAATATCTAACACTTGTCTAGTGTGTCCACATAATTATAAGTATATTCGCTGGCATTAATTTCAGCAGTGCTGAATGAAAAAAAACCCCAATTGAGTGTGTTTTTAGTAAATATTAATTGAGTAACAAGCAGATGCAAATTTTTGGAAGTTTTCATTGTTTTGTAATCATTTTGTATTTGTCAGTATTGAATTTGACTTGTTTTAGCTGTATAAAACACATAACATTTTACACACATTTGTTTTGGAAGAACTTGAGGGTAATATACTACAACAATTTTATAATCTTCCCTAATCTTAAAAAAGTAACTTCCCTCTGCTTTAGGACTGTAACTGAACAGAACCACTGTAGGTGTGTAAGAATCACTGATGGTTTACAATGGTACATGTATTTTTTTAGTTTTTTTGTTTAAAGCACTTTGGTGAGTATCTAAAACACATGAACTCGAGTGGAAATTCCAAGCCTTTTCTATAGGTGTTAATTACTGGGGTCAAATTGCCATAAGATGAGGGTTAATTGACCTTTTATGGGAATTCATTATGCTCTGAACTCCAGTAGTTTATCAGAAAAATGACTTTTTAAACTGTAAAGCAAGAAATTCTACAAATTTCTATTAATTTCCTCACACTCCAACCACTTAAAGTAAGAGGTAGAAATGCCTAAGGAACATCTATACCACTGGCTAGCAGATTACATGTATCTCAAAAGCTAGATTATTTGTACTCTTCTGCAAAGTGCTTTTCTTATTTTTTTCGTTGTCTTTTTTGAGGACAATTCCCACACTTTGGCAGTTTGCTTTCTGAAGCATGTAATACGCCTTCAGTTCACAACTGGACTTCAGAGCAGAACCAGTGGTGAAGAACAAATGGAAATTCTTTTAGTCCGCTCTTCTTCAGCCCATTTTAACATGACGTGAAATCAGAGAAACTTTTTTTGTTCGCCCCTGGCTTAATCTCTCTAAGAGAAGGTGTTTTAGCGCTTTCTCCTGACCGACGGTTTTGCAGGCACACATCATCTTCGTCCATTCTTCGCATTCCACAATTTCCCAGCAGCCATTTCAAACACGCCCCAACAAGCTGCATTCTTTGCCAAAGTGGCTGAGGGTGCTGCCCTCCCTCTCGGCCCTATAGATAAGATGGGTTAACGTTTAACGTGACATATATTCCATAGCGGTGCCCATAAATCTCGCTGTTTTTATAATCAGATCATATGGTGATGGTAAAAAAAAGAGAAAAACTATATCCAGATTGGGTTTCAGTGGTTTTGCACGTCAACAACCGAGCAGTTGATGAAGACTTGGAGGCGAAGTTTAACAGTACAAAATATTAAGCAGGACGCAGATGGATGCTGGAATATTTAAGTGAGGTTCACCTTAAAGTTTGGACCTAAACAGGTTTAAAGTGACACAGATGTGGTTTGAGGCGTGTAGAGACTTGGAGCACATTTTATAGTCACTGCATTAACCAAACGGCCTTCTAGCACGTTCACTCACACACACACACACACACACACACTTCGGAGTTTTGTATTGTAGTGTAGAGTGGATTCAGGCAGTCAGCGATGCAGAGAGGCATTTAGCAGTCCTGGGCCCCCTGTCCTGACCTCCCCCTCCCCCATCCCTTCACACAACTGGACCTGCCTCCCTACATTCCTCTGAAAACAACAACACCCCCCAAACAGACCTGCA
>JBBMFX010000032.1:17753-39626 GCA_037832545.1 Rhabdalestes septentrionalis | reverse complement strand
TACGTTTATTTGAACATAATTCTTAGAGTATCATTGACATGAAAATGCAGCAAATGTAGTTTTCTATGATTGAAAACAGTGTTTCTGAACATTTGACTGGTAAACACATAACCTCTCTCACACACTGATAGAAACACACCTTCCCAAACTGAGACATCATTTATCCTGAGCTCAGACATCCAGGATCAGGCTCCAGAGTCAAAATATGCATAGATTTAAGAGTTAAAGCTCAGTGGCCTTGGGTTGCTATGCAGGCAATTATTCGATTGCCAATTATTCGGTCACCAAGGGCAACTTGGCTTCTCAACAGTGGGTCACTTGGTGGGAATTAGTAAGGGAGCACTGTTGTGGTATTTTGTTGTTAATTTGGTGTCATTATGTTTGAAATTGAAGCAAAGTTTAGCATCACTTCAGATAATCAAGCAGCCTTGAAGATTAGGCATAGCAAAGGGAGCACTTTTTAAATTAACACAACCAAACAAACAAGCCAAGCCGAACAAGGTCTTTCTGTGGCTTTTCGGCAGGCAGGGATGATGCTTGACCATGGGGTGAAAACCACTCAGGCAAACGCCAAGGACAAGAGACCCTTCCTCTCACTCGTGGGGGCCAGGTTAGTTACACACACATACACAAACACACACACACAGACTTGCATATACAATAATATAAAATATTTATAAAATAATTACCAGATTTAGAGACTTTTAGCCATTAGTGCTATTGAATAAAGGTTTGTATTAAAGGACCCATATCATGGGGAAAAAATCCTTATTTATGTCAATTTAAATTTCAGACATAAACATTCAGTTTCAAACTGTTTCTCATTCATTTCCCAATCCATGTATCCTAACTACCAGAATAGCCTGTTTTGAATCCATAGTGGCTGGGATGTCACAACCTAACAGTATAAAGTTTTACTTTGATGTTCACTCAATTTCAAATGAAAAGATTGAACAAGATTATTGTTCAATTGTTTTTATTGGAAGTCCAATGAACGTAAACATTTTGCGTATTATAGTATTACAGTAAAGGATTATTATATACAATAAACTGATTATTGTATACAGTATTATATACAGTAAAACCCCACTTTACTGCAGATCAGCAGCTGCAGTAAGAATCCAATACAGATTCTTTCTGACAACCAAACTATTAATTATTTGCGGAATCCCCACACTAATGCGAAACTGTAGCTATCCTCTGCATTTATTTTTACTTTTGTGACGTCCAGGCCTCGAAGTTCAGTTTTTGTTCCAGGAGGCAAAATACAGCTGGTTGCCTTGTGGTAAGGGAGTTGCCCCTGCAAGCACAAGGTTGTGGGTTTGAATTCCAAATGCTGGTTGCACCAGTGAGCTACCCTTGAGCAAGCTAATGTCCTCTCACACTGCTCCCAGGACGCCCCTCATTGGTGGCAGCCTCCTGCTTCTCTTGGTGAAGGGGTAAAATGCAGAGAAAGAATTTCACATAGTTCATCCTGTGGTCTGTTCACATATGATTATAAGGGGTCACTGTATTTTACTTTACTTTACAAGACAGTCAATCAGAACAGGCCTTATTGACCAGCTTTAATGGAACGGTCACAATAATGGCCTATTTAGTTGCAATGGAAAAAATAGTTCAGATACAATCGAATTGTCTTTGGTACATAAACATAAGATTATAAGTGGACATCAAGTATGTACAGCTCGGGCCCTTTAAGCCATATCATGTGGATCAGAATTAATCTTGCTGTCTGAGTGTGTAATACCCTAATGTTTTCCAGGTATGGCCCCCACCAGGATGCTGACCCCTATAAGCCCAGAGTACCTGCCCTCATCCACCACTTTGTTGCGTATAAGAACCAGGACCACGGAGCCTGGCTGAGGGGAGGAGACGTCTGGCTGGACGACTGCCAGTGAGTTCACACTGACATCCTTTTGCTAGTCAGTCATACAGTTCAGGAACCCTCAGGCTTCTTTGCTCCAGTACTGCTCTCAATACATCAGAACTAGAGTACAGAGCCAGGATGATAAGGGCTGGAATAGTACAAATACACCAACCAATTTATTAAGCCCAGTGATTCCGAGCTTTAGGGGAAAATGGTCTAGAGCCTGTAACTGACATCTATAAATAAATAAGTAAATAAATAAATAAATAAATTAATTAATTAATTAATTAACAAAACAACAAACCCAACAAACAAACAAACAAACAAACAAACAAATAAATAAATAAATAAATAATGCCCTTGTGGTTTATATATATATAAATATTAGGGGTGGAGCCGAACCCAGTACTCGGAAGACAAAAATAATGTGTTTCATATACTACATATGTAAAGCACATTTAAATATACTAAGTAAGAAATAACATTATTTAGTAAACAGTGATTTTATGTTCAGTATATAAATGTGTTTGCCCAGAATTACTTATGATTTCCATTAAACCCTGGTTTGACTCAATAAATCCCTCATTAAATTAAATCAGAAGCTGTTATTTCCGAACAATGGCTGGAGGAACTGAGGAGGAATCTGGAACTAAATCTTTGTTCTCCTCATCAGCTCACAATATATCAACTACTTTTTTAGAAGCAAGTAAAAATGACTTTAAACTATGTATGAAGGTGCCTACTTTTGCATAGTGTTGTAAATATGCATATGAAGTAGCCAGTGAGATGAAGAACAAGGTGTTTCTAATAAAGTAGCAAGTGAGTGGATGGAATATGGCAGGTGTATTACTTAAAACATGGTGAAAGTTGTAATAAAACACTTGGCCCATTGGTTGATTCTCACTGAGGGTATAAGAAACCCTGAGTTCAAATCCTGAACGAGCTCTTAGTTTGGCGTAGCTGTGGGCTAGTGGTTAGAGTGTCCTGAGAATAGAAGGTTGTGGGTTCAACTTCCTGTACAGCTGGTGTCCTTGAGCAAGGCACCATCCCCACACAATGCTCCCCAGGCACCCCTTATTGGTGGCAGGCCACTGCTTCGCTTACTGCATGGGTTAAATGCAGAGAAAGACTCTGTGCTGTCCTGTGGTCACTCATGACTATAAAGGGCCACTTTAATAACATTGGTAGTGTGAGGCCAGTGTTTGTGGTCATTGGTTGTGTTTGTATTGATGATTTGGCCAGAGGTAAATGCATCAGCAGTGACCTTGAGCATCGTTAGCACCCATAAGCGAGAAAGGTGAAGTCAAAAAAGGCGTGCGTTTTGCTTATATTCCTCAGATGAATGGAAACTGACATTTCGCAGCAGTTAATAAAGTTATTATTCATGACTGTCCTGTATATCAGTGCACAAGGGCAACATCAAAACTCAGCATTCATCTACTCCCACACCTCAGCCTCAAGCACGCCACTGCTGCTGTAATGAAATAACATCTGAAAACGTAACGTTACAGAAAAAGAAAAAAAACATTCTTATTGGAAATGACACTTAAAGTGACTTAATTATTTGCCTTGTCATTTTGGACCAATTCAATCAGCCCATTCATCTTATAATTCTAATACTTTGTCAAGGTAAGGCGCTGCTTTCAAATAGGTACTAGTATGGGGTTTTCAACTGACAACAAGAACATGTACAAAGTGCAGCACAGAAGAGAAAGGGTTAGCATTGACCAAACTTGCCCTTTAATCTCTGTTTTTTGCAGTTTTCTGTAATCACATGGTCATATCTGTCAGTATAGATAGACCGTGTGCTGTAATTTGTACAAGCACAAATGTTTTTTAAACAGATTTTTTTTCATGCAAAGGCAGACTGTCAGGAGCATGCCAGAACAACAGGGGGTGATAGAACAGTAATAGAAAGTCATGTTGGCCAATCAGTAGGCTGCAAAAAATGTTAATGCCGGGTCCTGTATGCTAACAAACCCAGCAATCAATTAGTCGCAATGTAGCATGCAGTGTTTCTATGACTGGTAATACTGTAGGATGTATTGATACACTGGTATCTTTTTAAATGTGGGGGTTCTTTCTTATAAGTAGTTATAAGTAGTTCCCAGAAGCACTGCTTTGTGAATATCTCACAAAAACACTGTCAAAGGCATGGCAAAACAACAGGGGGCACTAGTACCATAAAGTCAAACCAGTCAATCAGAAGGCTCACGGCATTTTACACTTGATAAACTTGCATATATGACCTCACACTTTTATACATAGAATATGACTGAGGTATGGACAAAAATCAGCTATTTAATGCGCCGGGGTCATACTTTTGAGTTGTACAGTGTCAGAAACCGCATTAACAAGGCTTTGTCCACATGTACACAGGTGTTTTTCCAAAAAAGTAATGCAAAACCAACAGGGGAAAATATAATCCTAAACATAAAGCCATGTTACCCAATCAGAGGTCTGAAAATAGTTATTCTCAGGTTCTGTGTGTCTGGGTGTATCGATGCAGTTGAACAAAACCTCCTTTCCCGTACACGTTCAAACTGATCTGGTGGTCCAGCGGATCCATGTGCTGGTCAGATCTCATATATTTAGGAAGCTGTGATCACCATATCAAGAAAAATTAGGAAAGGAAGCTTCACACTTCATTATTGGCAAGCACCCAGATAGTGGGTATCTCACACAAATGCTACTTGCAAACAAATGAGATGAGACCTTGATGTTCGGGGCCAAAAAAACGGGTTTTCCCATTCCCATGGCAATGCAGAAAATATCTTCACCCAAAAAATCAGTTTTCAGGGACCTAAAATTATGTTTGCATTTTCCCAAAAAGCCACAAACTTTAAGAGAAGGCTTCGTTTTTTTTTTTTCTCCAAAGGAACCCGTGAACCTGAATGTGGCCTGCATTGACTCTGTGTGTCTTTATTGTCCGCAGGTTCGCTGATAATGGAATTGGCCTCACTCTTGCCAGGTAGTGCTGCTAATCACTCTCTCTCTCTCTTTTTTTTCACTCACACACATTTTGCAGTAAAAAAAATGGTGTGTTTATGTTTGCTGAATCCATTATAGGCCCCTATGCTGGGGCTGTAATTGGAAAATGCCATATATGGGAGGCTTCTTGAGATGCACTGGGGAAATCAGGGGGCTTTGAGAGAGTGTGAAAGTAATTCAGTGGTGTGAAGGGAGAAGCTCGGGGAAACTGATGTGTATGCACGGCGGGGCCTGCCCGTGTTTAGTCCACCATTTCTCTACGTCTGCGCGCAAACGCATGTGGATGTGTGTTTGATTTAGTGTGTTTTTGGGATGGAGAAATGCAAAGTGCTTTGAAAAAAATATCCAGTGTTTTTTTTTTTACGTTTGTGTGTATGTATGTGTGTGTGTGCAGTGGAGGTACTTTCCCAGATGATGACGGCTCCAGGCAGGAAGTGAAGAACTCTTTGTTTGTTGGAGAAAGTGAGAATAAAGGGATGCCAGTGCCGGACAGCCGCGCCTGGGGGCCCAGCGGTTTAGATCACAGCGGCCGGACCCTCCCCAGAGGAGTGTGAGCAACACAGATCTCATAATCCTTTACTTTCCTGCTGTTATTTACTGAGCCCCTGTGTAGAAAACTACAGGAGTTGCTGATGTTTAAACTGGTAAACTACTTCAGGAGGGATTTTATTTATACTCTGTAAATCCACCTCTCTCACTGTGTCTATATAACATGGTGTATTTATCACATTTACCTCCCCTGAGTATTCTTTTTTAGGTTTTATATAGTTCTTCCCTCTGTTGCATATTTTGCTATACAATGTAATTGCAGCATCGATTTAAAAGTCATTAGATTTCATTTAAAGTCTTTATGCAGGTGTAGGGTATAAGGTGCAAGTGAGATTCATTTGAAATATGATTTTACATTATTTTTAGCTGGTGTATCAAGAACTGTGACTGTCCAGGCTCATCCGTCTTATTAACCTGTGTCTTATAGGGACTTCCCTATTCGTGGCATGCAGATCTATGACGGCCCCATTAACGTCCAGAACTGCACCTTCCGCAAATACATCGCTCTGGACGGACGCCACACCAGTGCTTTTGGCTTCCGTCTTAACAACTCGTGGCAGAGCTGTCCCAACAACAACGTCACCGACATCACCTTTGACAACGTCCCGGTGAGATCCGCTCCTCCGGGCTCATGCCGCACCTCAGGGCTCATCTGAGCTTTACACACATCACTTTTAGTGAAGTAGATCAAATGAAATCATACAAGCAAAACAGTGACAGATATACTGTATAACATAAAGGAGCTAATGTTAATGTTACCCAGAGACGATCGACCAACATTAAAATATTTGCTAAAGATCTGCAGCCTCTTTGAGGCCAAAATAACTGAACTCATCCAGCTAGCCTCTAACACATTCACCAATATTGGCTATTTACTGGGCCACATTACCAGCATAATACAATTGATATCCAAAACTCATATTTCAGTGAAGTCTGAAGTCCATTTTGGAGGAATACATTTTCTTTCTTCAGAAAGAAAACTTGACTTCTGTATGAGCCTGAACAACTGAAATGTGTCTTAGTGAACCAATTGAAGTCTCAATTTCAGTCTTAAGTTGATTATTTCTTTTGTTTATTTCTCTGAATGGGGTGTTTAGGAGAAACAAATCAGACCTTAATAAACTCTAAATAAGAAGATTTATATCTGTTGAGCCAAAATAAAGTATCTTGTGAGCAGTAAAATCTTCCCCCGGGAAGTCAACATTGGTTAGCAAGTCTCAGAATTAGCTAACGCTATCTGCTAGGCCACATTACCCGTAAAATATGTTTGATCTAGAAAATCCATATTTCAAGGAAGCCTGGAGTCTGTTTTGGGGGAATCCTTGTAACAGCTGGGCCTCTGTCTTTTACCAGCATTTAATTGGATGGAACACTGACACAAGACGTTATGTCATACAAAAATGTATAATAACGTAACACCAGCACTTTTGACACCCATCTCAACAACTCCTGGCCGAGCTTTCCCAAGAATAGCGTCCCTAGCATCACTTTCGACAGCCTCCCAGTGAGATCCGCACCTCCAGGCTTGTTCTGGTCTGAGCTTTTCGCACCTGTGTCCAAAATGTTTTTATGACAGGTTTCTGTGTCGGTTAAAACTAATTTATGGGATCACTAGCTCTGAGCCACATAGTAATTGATTCAGTTGAGGATGTGTCATGAAAGATCATGATGAAACAGATGGCAATCGGGGAACACAGAGGTGTGAGAGAGCTATACACTCACAATTCCTGGACACATACAAGGTTTCTGAGATTAGTTTAATAAATGATCATGCTTTCTGACCCATTGATAAACTAAAGTTTGACCAATCAAGATACAGCTCCCTTTAAAGCTCCACCTTCAAAAGACATGCAGACTTAAATCATACAGAAATGATAATGCTAACATTTAAATTGTTTATTACAAATAAAATGATCACATCGACACAGCTAAATAAGGGCTGTCTTCGTCAGAGTGCTGAGGCTGCACCGTTCACTTCATATAACCTGCAATTCTTTAACTAACCTTTTAATGTTTGCAAAATAAGCTAGCTTACATCCCCTACTGGCAACATTAACATCAGCTTCTTAGTTTTATTAGTGTGCAGAAGTTTTGCTGTGAATCATCTTGTTGGTGCAAAAATACTGCAAACTGTCTTATACTGAGTAGAATAAATGATAGACATGGAACACATGTTTTACTGTCACAGGCTACATAGTAGAGGTTGACCGATATGGGTTTTTCAGTAGCCGATGCTGATGCCGATATTTTGGAGTCAGGGTCAGCCGAAGGACGAAATATGCTGCCGATATTTTTTTGACAAATAATTGAACATTTCTCCCTCTAATGGATGTAAAATGTCACACTTATAACACAGATAGATACACAAAATTTCTTAACTTGCCATTTATTGAATAATGACTTAAATATAATATTAACTTAACTAACAAAAAAAAATTTAACAATAACAATATAATTAAACAATAGTTTAAACTTGTAAACAATAAACACAGCAGCATCAAAATCTTTTAGTGCAATTCTTGAGGTATTTTTGTATTATGTTCAATTTTAATCCCACTTCCAGTCCCTGAGTCTTTCTCCCCCCACCCAGTACTCCTAGTTTAATAGCTGCAGGTTGTCGTGCAGGAAACACAAATGTTCTGCATGTTCTCCTGTGAGCATACTCCTCTTCTCTGTAAATCGGCGTAGTGCACTTGGATATCGGTCGATGCCAATACATTAAAAAATGCCAAATATCGGCCCGATATATCGGCCGGCCGATATATCGGTCTACCTCAACTACAAAGTACATAAAAATACACAGTGCCAAGATAAAGGAGTTCGAACCGCTCAACATGCAGCACCACCAGTATACTGATCACCGCCTGATCAGCTGGAATCATCTGCTCCTGTTTCTTCACTGCTTCAGGACTTAAGTTAGATGGTCTTGGTTCTGCTTGTATGATTCATATGTATGTCACTGTGTGGCTTAATAAACAAAAAATTCCTCTGAAACTGGTCAGGTTCAGGAACTGGACTGAAAATTAGAGTCTTGAAAGTCCTTCAGGCAGACTGGAGACCTGTTCCTCAAGACTACATAAAAATTACAAGAAAGTCTGAATCTTTAGAAGCAAAATACGAAGAAATGAGGGGTGGCTCATAAATGTACCTCTGTAAATGTGCTAAAATGCAGTGTATCTCAACTTCAAATGTCATGAAGGCCACTAGCCAGGTGCCCAAAGAGGATTTTACTGATCACATTTCTTTCTTTGTCTCATCAGAAATAAATCCTCTTATTTGGAGATTACTGAAATCTGACTTGTTTTTCCTAAACCCCCCTTTATGAATTTGATCACAAAACACGTTTAGATGTTGTACAGGCTTATTTATTAATGACCAAGTTTTCTTTTGAATCTTATGTTTTATCTGACGATTTGATTATCTGAGACAAATAAAGATCAGAGCAGTGAGAGAAAAAAAATCATTTTAAGATCTTAAAATGGGATCGGGCTGAGATTAGAGGATGGCAAGTTTTCAGGAGATGAATTTAAAGAGGTGTATGAAAAAATGAACAAAAGCTCACATTGAACTCAGTTATAAACAGAAAAAATATACTGGATAAATATGAGTCTGCAGGCCACTAGTCTGTGGGCGTTTTGCAGGGAAAATGTGATTCTGTGTAACTGATGAATAAAGTAAGTCTACCCATCCACTACAGCCACAGAAATATGAATTAAACATACCAGTTTTAGAGAAAACTGTAAAAACGTGATGGGCCTGCATGAAGCTCAGGGAGTTTGAGACTCCCAAACAACATGCTGAACACAAAGGGCCAATCCAAGCATTTACCTTCCCTATAGCAAGGTGAGAGATGCTCATCACACCTTCTAACTCCCATAGCTCCCTTCGGCAAGCTACATTAGTGTTCTAATGTCTTTGCTCCAATTCGGTCATGTTCTACCAGTTTCAGCTTCTGTTCCGCCATATTTCTTTGAATTCTTTTTGGTTTGTCTGGAAGAATTTAATAGCCCACACAAACGGATTGATCACAACTCAGGTTTGTTGCTTGCTAGCTATAATGCTAAAAGTGTGCTGACACTACATGCAGTTAGAGAAATTTCCTGGCATGATTTGTTTTTTTGAGAAAATGCAGAGAGAGTGATGTTGCGGCACATCCAACAATAAGAACAGCAACATTGTTAGAAAACACAGTAGCACTAAATCCACATGCTGAAGAACATATACACACACACACACACACACACAGACACTGCTTGAGGGTCTTAGGGTTATGGTTGGGGGGGTTTAATCAGTTAAATGTAAAAAACTTGTTGAATACAAAAAATATGTGGTGTTTGATAGGGTTAAGAAGTTTTCTTTTTCTGCTTTTACTCCATCACCAACAACAGAAAGAATATAATATATGTAATTATTATCATTAGTAGTAGTATTAACAGCAGTAGCAGTATTTATGTAATAATGTGTTTTTTTAGGTGTAGTAGTAGTATTTATTAGGTATGTAATTTGTGTAATTTTATAAATGCAAAGTGTGTGGACCTCTTGATAAAATCATTGTTTTATTATATAAAGCATCCCCCTCGTCTGTAACCCATGTTTCAGATCACCTCCCGTGTGTTCTTTGGAGAGCCGGGGCCGTGGTTCCATGAGATGCAAATGGATGGTGACAAGACCACCATTTTCCACGATGTGGACGGTACCGTCAGCGAGTACCCCGGCGCCTTTCTGGTCAAAGAGGACAACTGGCTCCTTCGCCACCCGGACTGCATCGACGTCCCTGACTGGAGAGCCGCCATCTGCAGCGGGCGATTTGCCCAGGTAAGAGCCATGCAACCCACCCTACTCACACACACCCACACAAATACATACATACACATACACACACACACATTCCTGCTGCTCCAAACATGACTTTGTTTGGTGTCAGCCTACGTTTGTTTGGGCACATACTGTCCCTGCATGGGGGAGAACTCACACAAACACACACACACTGCCCTCGTCAAAAACACAACTCTGTTTGGTGCAGTTGGATGTTCAATGATCTTTAATTTACTCGTACTGAGCCATCAGGCACCTGCTTTCTTTCCTTTTCCAGAAATTCTGTTTATGAATGATTCATCAACTTCAGAGGCTTAATCCCAGTCACACACACAGACACAGACACAGACACAGACACAGACACAGACACACACACACACACACACTAAGAGACTGTCCTGGGATCTGAACTTCAATGCCTCAGTCTCATAATTTCATCATTAACACATAATTAAAAAGTTCATAATGAATAATAACTAGATTAATGTCTGAATAATCCATGATGATTCTCCAGGCTTTGTTAGTCTAGCATTACACTTCATCTGGGATTAGGATTGGCGTGAAAAAAACTTTTCTATCCCTCTGTTTTCCAGATTTACATCCAAGCGCGGAACCCGGCCAACCTGAACCTGAAGATGGTGAAGGACGAGTATCCGGCGAACCCACTGGAGCTGGTGGGGGCACTGGGGAAGAGGAACCACTACCAGCAGTACCAGCCTGTGGTCACACTGGCTAAGAGTTACACGGTGCACTGGGACCAGGCGGCACCTGCTGAGGTCACAGTCTGGATCATCAACTTCAACAGGTCAGTGACACTGCAAAAAACATTATTTATTAGAAACAGCACCCATATGTGTCTATTCACTGGACACTTTATTAAAAACACCAGTCAAAGATCCCTGAATTTGAATTTCCCAACCAATATATCGGAAACACCTGCATTGTACTGCTACTAACTGGCCACTTTATTAGAAACAGAAAAACTAGTGGATGACTAACACAAGCAATAATGATCTCTAACCCTACAAGTTACAAGGTAAATGTTTCTAATAAAATTGCCAGAGCGTGGAGCACAGGGACCACTATATGGACAAATGTATTGGGACGCTTGGCCACATACCAACAGGCTTTTTAATGATATTGCATTCAAACACATAGACTTTAAAATGGAGTTGGTCCCCCTTTGCATCTATAACAGCTTCTACTCTTCTTGGAAGGCTTTCCTCAAGTTTTTGGAGTTTCTGTGGGAATTTGTGGCCCATTTATTCAGTAGAGCATTTATTAGGTCAGACACTGATGTTGGATGGGAAGGCCTGATCTTACAATCTACATTCTGATTCATTCCAAAGGTGTTGGATGGGGTTAAGGTCAGGGATCTGAGCAGATCTGTCAAGTTCCTCCACACCAAACTCATCCAACCATTTCATTATGGACTTTGCTTTGTACACTGTGGCACAGTCCTGCTGGTATAGAAAAGGTTCTTCCCCAAACTGGAAAACTGGTGTTGTCCAAAATGTCTTGGTATGTTGTAGCATATCCCTTCACTGGAAGTAAAGGGCCTTGCCCAAACCCTAAAAAACAGGTGTGTCCCAGTACTTTTGTCATTATATTGAAGGAGTCTCTAATAAACAGACCAGTGCATGTAAAAGGTTAATATAATGCCTTGCTTTGATGCTTTTATGTGTCATAGAAACTGTTGTGGTGGAGAACTGCATGCACTGTTGTGGTTGTTCACTTTCCTTCTCAGGATCGAACCTGTGGTGAGCTGAAACCAGAACTTGCCAGGAAATGAGATGTAATTACACTTGGTCCTCACGCTCAGGATTAATTTCAGCTGTCAGTAATGATCGGAAGTGCTTGTCATATTAACTGAGTTTAAATAAGCATTGTTTATTCTTTATAATCAGATCATGTTTCATTTTGTACCATTACTCTTGGGAACCTGTGACATGCAGCAATAAACAACTCTCTAGCCCAACCCAGTGGACAAGATGTGCCACTGCAGGTACATCACTGCAGGTCACCTGAAAGGAAGAGGAGTGGGACGTATATTGGTTTTAATGATTACACTGCTGTCGTAAATCAAACTATTGTGGGTTTTAATATTTTCAATAAACATTTTTAGTGGATAATAGGAAATAGCTCTACTACAGTCTCATTGCAGGACAATACAAAATCTAAACATATCTGAAAAAAATATCACTTTACCCCTCACTCCTTTAAGTTTTGCTTTGAATCACCTTTTTGGTGTATAATGCTATTTTCTGCCTGTCAATCCATCTTATCTTTGTATATTAAGTAGATCCTGTTTCAGGATTTAAGTTACTTACCTTTTAGACAAGCCTTGGGGTAACTTTTATAAAAGTGAAAGTGAAGTAAAAGTCACCAATTTGTCCTACACAGTGTGAACAGCACGAAATTCTTCCTCTGTATTAAATCCACTCACCAGATAAAGCAGAGCAGTGTGTGGGGACATTATATAAGTTAAGGGTACCTCAGTGGTGCCACAAGCAGTCTTGGGATTCAAACCCACGTCTTCCTGATTGCAAAGCAAACACCCGAACCACTAGACTACCAGCTTTATTAGTACATCTTTAGGTTTTATATTGCAGCTTCCAAGGGATATTATTGTTCAGCACATTTGTAGGTCAATGTGTGGTTTAACAAACAAAAACAATCCCCTCAACTGTTCGGCTTAAGGGACTGGACTTGGAGTCTTTGAATGGCCTTCAGGAAGCCTGGAGAACTGTTCTATATGAATCTTTGGAAACAAAATACAAGGAAATGTGGGGTGCGTTAAGGCTTGTGCGCAGTATATGCATTTATTCTGTGTGAGTGTATGTGTGTGTGTGTGTGTGTGTGTGTGTGTGTGTGTGGTTGAGTGTGAATATGTGCTTCGCGGCAGCTAATTAAAGCACAGCAAAATTAGCATGTAACATAAGCTGTCATTACAATGAGGAGTAATGGAAACTAAATTACTAATCCTAATCTGTCATGTGGCATGGTTATCTCAGTGTTAAGTCGGTGTTCTGTACCAGGGTGTGAAGTAGTGCTACCCTGTATTAAAGTAAGACAGAGGCATTGAAATTATTTCAGGTCAACCCGTTCCCTTCACAGTACCTGCTTTTGCTCGACAGAAACGACTGGATCAGCGTTGGCTTCTGCTACCCGAAAGGCACCAACTTCACCATCATCTCAGACATTCACAACCGGCTGACGAAGGAGACCAGGAAGACCGGCGTGTTCATGAGAACCACTCAGAGAGAGAAGATGAGCCACACGCACCAGGCGCGAGGTTATTACTACTGGGACGAGGACACTGGGTGAGAGCCAGCCCGCCATGGGTGCTGCATAGAGATTAATGACCGCAGTTCTGTCTGTACCGTATCAGTTAATAAATCATAATTAAGGCCTGTCCTGGGTTTTGAAATGGAAAATAAAGTGGTCAGGAATGTAACATTCAAACAATGCTGCTTGTATTACACATATTAAGC
Organism: Rhabdalestes septentrionalis; assembly: GCA_037832545.1. Lineage (NCBI taxonomy): Eukaryota > Metazoa > Chordata > Actinopteri > Characiformes > Alestidae > Rhabdalestes > Rhabdalestes septentrionalis. The sequence goes on along the minus strand of JBBMFX010000032.1, from coordinate 25,910 downwards.
TAAACTAAACATGGTGAAAGGGTGTTTATCCACTATGATGCAGGCTGCTGGAACTAACTGCCCATCCATACAAGACCTGCACCAACGGTAGCTTCAAAAAGCTGCTATAAATATCCACTATTTATTCATTCAATTGATTTTATATGGATTCTTTTCATTCTTTTATTTTTTTACTTGCTATTATTTTCATGCTTAGTAGTTTTATACTATTCCTGTAAAGCACACTGAATGACCTCTGTATGATCACTGGCTTCAGTACTATACTTGACTTTACTTGTCCCGACTTAAATAAGAGTTTAACACAGTTAAATCTCCTGAGTCCATGTAGACATTAAGCTGCGAAGACAGCCTCATTGAACGTGACTAGACAGCCGATCACGCTCCTAGGGGAATGCTAACCGCCAGTTCTGCACTGCAACAACTCCTGATCTAACCAAGACTTGCAATCTCAATTCCAGCCTAAAAAGTCTTTTTGATCTTGTTTTATGAGTGATATACTACATAAGAGCAGGTTTTATAAGATTATTAAGATTGTTTTAAGATATTTGTTTACCAAGTGTTAATATCCTACTGCACTGGCAAATATTTTCACTAGTTCCTCGTTTAAAGATTTCTTAAAATGGGAAATAAACATATTAAATCTTAATTTGCTATATAAGAGCAAAAACATATATGCTATTATATAGTAAATTGTTCTCAAAACAAGATCAGGAAGATGTTTAGGTTATAATTCTGCAAGTCTTGGTTAGATCAGGGGTTGTTGCAGTGTGTTATATCAGCTAACAGACACTAGTTAGCATAATGCTGAATGATTGGGGAGAGGGAGGACCACCATACACTTCTAGAGAGAGAGGGGACAGTTATACTGAGTGATGGGGAATGGGGAGGGCCATCATACCCACCCATACAGTCATGAGACCTAATGTGCTCTTTCAGAGTTCTCTTGGTGACACAGTTGCTTCAGCACCACCAGGACTCAAACCCAGACCAGCATTTAATCACTTTTACCACTTTGTTATTGCCATTGCAAAACTGCATTTTTTCAGACATCTCTGTCTTCTGGCTGGCTTTGTTTCCACAGGTTGCTCTTTCTCAAGATCCAGGCACACAACGAGAAGGACGAATTTGCCTTCTGCTCAGTGAAGGGCTGTGAACGTGTGAAGATCAAGGCACAGATCCCTAAAGGCAGCGGCCCGAGTGACTGCATGGATGGTGCTTATCCCAAATATGCTGAAATGCCTGTGGTCGATGAGCCCATGCCCAAGAAGCTGCCCCGCTCCAAACTGGTAAGAAGAAATGACATAGACTTTGGCTCTATTTGCATCCAATTGCATACACCACATGGACAAAAGTATTGGGACGATTGATCTTTACACCAACACTGCGTTCAAATATATTGTCTTTAATACGGAGCGGGCTGCACCCTTTACAGCTGAGGCATTAAGATTGCCCTTCACTGGAAGTAAGGGGCCTAGCCAAAACCCTGAAAAACAGGAGAGTCCCAGTACTTTTGTCCATATGGTGCACATACACAATTATATTTCTGTATGGAATCCACAAGTAGAACTCCTCCAATGTCTGGGTGCAGACTTACTTTGAGTTGACTCTGTTGCTGTGCATGTCTATATTAATTTATTTCTGTGCATATTGTTTCCTCTGGTTCATTTGTTATTGTTATTGGTACCCATTTGCATATTCGTTGTACAAAAAACAATTAAATATTCATAAAAAAGATTACATTTAATTTACATTCCATTTTAACAGCTTGAGTCTGCAGTTCTGACACCATGTTTCTTTTTCTTTCATCTGTTTCTTTAGATGTTCCCAATGGCGCAAATGTAAAGAGTGTTCTTTCGTTTCTGCAAAAGAAAACGAATATCAAAGTCATGATAAAATATCTCCTCTTCTAATTATAAACACAAAACAGAGCCTTGCATAGCCCTTGCTCCACAAAATGTTTGCTGACCAGGAATTGGTGGGGTTGGGTGTTATTTACGAAATGTTTTTTTTTTATGTGTACCATTAGGCAGTTTTCAGAAAGTTTTTACTTTTCCTGCAGCCTCAAACAACCGAGCACTTTCTGGAGGTCAAGCTAGAGTCCTACAACACTCGCTTCTTCCACATCAAAGAGGACTTTGCCTACACAGAGGTAAGAGGCACCCGTTGGTTAATCCTTTGAAAAAGTTCTGTCTCTGGTATTAATTGGTATTAATCCCAGTGAGGAGTTCAAATCATAAAACTGCTGCTTTCTTCTTGTCAAAAAACGTATTCATCCACCATAATAAAAAGCAGCATTTAAAAAGCTCCATACATGTTCTCTTGATCACCTCAAAGGAAGAAAAAAGTATTTACTTCCTCTTTTGCCAATCATGTTGTTATGTTTTCTTTTTTTTGTTATAGTAGTCTGTGATTGGCCTTTTTATAACACTCAACAAATTGCAACAAACAATAAGCAATAAGTAGTCAATCAGTCTATGCTTATGCAAATCCGAATCTTAGTGTTGTTGGTACTGGGACTGTTGTCAGTAGTGGTTGCCAGTTGTCCACTCCTGGTTCAATTCCACATTCTAATGATTTTTGCTGGCTTTAATAAATAGCTGTTGACTGTGACTGTTCAGTTTGAATATTTTCCAGTTACTATGATAACTTCATCTAAAGCAGTGCCTTCTGTGGCCTAACCATGTCACTATTTGTGACTAGAGCTATAGGATAACTTTGTCAAGTCCAAGATAAGAACTAATCAAGTAAGAGTCCAAAGAAGTTCAAATCCAAACAAAGACTCGATACAAAGAGGTTTTCGTACAAGTCCAATGACATTTGAATTCAAGTCAAGGCCAAGTCCATAGAGGTTCGAGTCCAAATTAATTCATTGTTTTATGTTATTTTTTTTTACAAAAATGTGTGTGAGGCCCCCATACGACCTTTATCAAGTCCAAGACCATGACTAGTCAAGAGCAAATCAAGATCCAGTCCAAGTCAAGACCAAATCCAGCTTGTGGAATACAAGACCACAGAACGAACGTCCCGGGTGCTAGTGTCCTGTATGAGACTGGACTTGTGTGCTAGAGTCCTGTATGAGACTGGACTTGTGTACGGGAGTCCTGTATGAGACTAGACTTGTGTGCTAGAGTCCTATATGAGACTGTTAATAAGCCCTTCCATTCCACTGCTGCCTTACTGTGTGATAGCGATCAATAGCAGTCCTGCTCTCTTCATCAATATGTTCTTCATTTTCACAGCTATTCAAATCAGTCTCCTCATGTGAATATAATCATTACCGATGCTGAGTTTTATGGCTGTGCTGATCCTGACCCAAGTGCAAGCAGTCTTAAGCAACTATTGATGTTTAGTAACTGCAGTGTTCTCTTGGTTGGTCCTGCAGGTTAATGGTAAGAAGATGTACCAGTCAGAAGATGGGGTCCATTTGACGATCCTGGATGGCCATACTGGAAAATTTCTGGAAACAAAGAGCTTTAGGAACGCAGTGCTGATGGGCATCCCAGCTCAAATCGAAAACTATATCGACAGCCTCAAAGACGAGTAAGTGTGGGATTAGTGCACAACCACAGTTGAGGAAAAAAAGGCCCAAGGAAGTAGAATTTGTGTAAATGTTTTCCTATTAATCAAATAGTAAAGTGCCAAACAATTCTACTGATACAAACAGTTTATTATACACACATTTATTTAGTTATTTTTATTTATTTATTTATTTATTTATTTATTTGTTTGTTTGTTTGTTTGTTTGTTTGTTTGTTTATTTATTTATTTGTTTATTTGTGTGTTTGTTTGTTTATTAACATTAACCTTTGACCAAGGTGCAAAAACAGTACTGTTTCACTTCAGATCATTAGTAGTTTTAGAAATTGTGAAATTGTTGAGTTATTATGACATTCCTATTCTATGAAAATGTATCCTTTTTAAATAGGTGTAACATGCACATTAGTATTATTACTTCTGGCATGCATGAGTGTTCATATTATATTTTTATAATACTTGAAAGCATCTTCTGTTCATTTTCAGGTCCATAGTGTTGATCACCTCCAAGGGCAAACTGGTCACAAGAGGGCCTTGGACCAAAATACTTGAAAAACTGGGCGCAGAGCAGAATGTGAAGTTGAAAGGTAATGAATAGCACCTGAGTGGGTGGCTTTCAGAACATACAGTAAGTCCCAACCTCTTGCAGCTCCAGCTCACTCAACTGACCACAAAAAGGTTTAACATCCCAAAAGATTTACTTGAACCGTACAAATGTTATTTTATTATAAATATGGAGTCCCAAATTTACCTTAACACCATGATCTCCCAACATATAAGGTGCAAAAGCGTTGTAGCCCTTCCACGTTTAAAAAGATGCTTTAAAAACTAGCTCTTATACATAAGTAAGTTTAGCTTAAATATGATTAATCCATGCTGTTTAGGGTATTTTAATTTTGTCCCGCTAAATGTCTGTGTATTGTAATAAAGTGAAATAAGGTCCCCGTTGCAGTACCACCACAGCCCACCGGGGGTGCAATGGCCCACATCTTTCAGAAAAAAATGTTCTGGAAAAAAAACACTGCAATTAAATTCCTACTCAGGTGCCTCATTCTGATTTTATGATCACCATAATCACATCTTATTTAATGAGAAAAAGTATAAAAACACTGCAGTAATCAACACTCTGCTCCCACAGTTGGATGATAAAACACTACTAGAAGTGTAACAAAGGTAATTATTTGCATTTTGTTTAAAAGTGAACAAGATATCTCTTTTCTTTGAATTCTGTAAACACTGCATTATTTCTCTTATTATGAGGTTTTATCAAAAAAAAATATTATTTAAAAAATAATATTTTTATTTGGAAATTTGGAGAAACATTGTTCAGTTCAATACCTATAAAAGATAAAACCTGAAAAGCGGAACATGTTTGCAGTGGTCTCTTGTTGTTTTCCGGAGCTGTATATATCTCAGACATGATGGGAAGGCTTTCCCTCAGTTACCACAGTAACTTTATTATTACTGTCATAAGAATATGTTAATCCCTCACTCTCAGACAAAGTGTCTATAATTTACTGAGAAACAGATCTGATCTTCTCACAGATCTCCTTATCTTCTGACACGCACTCCTGAAACATGATATGATTCAGAAAAACTGTTACATGTCTATGGTACTGTGCAAAATATTGACACCCCTTATTTCTTTATATCTTATAGGAAAATAAGACAATAAGTATCTACAGTGGTTTACTGCAAAAAGTAGGAGACGCTATAAAGTATAGGTGATGCTGTATGATGTGTATGGAGATGGTGTGAACGCCAATGTTGGTCATGAAAGTAATTTTGTAGGAAAACTGTGAGAAATGTCACATAAACTTTGGAATTTTTCATCGCTAAAAAATCTCAGACAGCTGAACACCCGTCGCGCGAAAGAAACATGCCGCACATATGTGTTAGAGCAAGGAATGCACACACACACACACACACACACACACACATGCCAGAACAGCAGGGTCCTTCCTCCTGCCCCTCCCTTTGCATACTACCCTCACATACTACTCTCGGACAAAGTTCTCTGGTTTACTTAGAAATACATCAGATCTTCTACAATACTGTGAACATTTTTGAGCCCCCCATTTCTGTTTATTTTGTAGTAAAATGAGACTGTATGTCAGTAGAGTGATTTGTTGCAACATGTGCAAACACACATGTAAATATAGTAAAAACACTAAGAGAATTCTAACCAGCTTTAAAGTCAGTATTTGGTTGGACCACCGTTATCACAGTCTCAACTCTCTTAGGGTGCTTTCACACATGCCTCATTTAGTTCAGATGAATCCCACTAGAGTTCGTTTTCCCAGTTGGTGAGGTTCGTTTTGGCACCAAAAGCGGACCATAAAAGCGTACTGAGACCATCTTGTAGAGGTGGTCTCGGTACGCTTTCAATCGAACCCTGGAGCAGTTAGATTGTGGTGTGAACAGACCCAACTGCAAAAAGTTCTGCGCCTTCTTGCACTTATCCAGCTGCCGTAGTCAGCTGCGCTGTGCATTATGGGATTTGTATACAGTTATCGCTTACCCCGATGGAGCTCACGGACTGACCCGGAGCTGCGAGGAGGGGCGGAGCCCCATCCAAATTTTGTCCGATGACAATATTAGGTCTCAACTTTCAAAAACTCAGAAGAACAGCAATATTTTGCTTATTTAGCAAACAGCTCAGGGAATGGGGGTTTAATAGATCAGTAGAACAGTGTAGGGTTAAGGCAAAGAAATTCTGACCAATCGAAAACCAGTTTAGGAAATATGTTTGGTGGCAAATCTAGCCAACGAGTGATGTATATGTTGTCACGTGACTGCATTATGGTTTGTTTCAAGTGGTCCGGACCAGAGTACTTAGGTGTTGCGTGAAAAGGACCCAGAACTGCAGAAAAATTCTACAATGTATCATTTGTTGCCCTTGGTCCAGACCAAATGAAACGAACCACAGATGTGAAAGCACCCTTAGACAAGCTTTCAGGGAATTTTTGGTAGTATCTGCAGGAATAGTTCTCCAAACGTCTTGAAGGATATTCCAAAGCTGTTCTGTGGACAATGGCTGGTTCTCTTATTAAAAAAAACTATAAACACACTGATTTACACACACCACTGCACTGGATCTTCTCAAAATTGAGGTTGTTTACAGCTGACAATATCAACAATCTGCCTGTAAAAGTATATTATAATATAAAGCATAGTGCAAATTTCTTTAACTACCTCTAATTTATTTGCTTCCAAAGATCCAGACCTTCTTGTATTTTTAATGTAGTGTTAAGGACGAGTTCTCCAGGCTTCCTGAAGGACATTCAAAGCCTCTCGTTTTCATTACAGTCTCTGAACGTGCCCAGAGGAATGTTTTTTTTTTTTATTAAGCCATACAGTGACCTGCGTATGATTCATTCAAGCAGAACAAAGCAAATCTGAACCAGGTACAAGTCCTAAACCAGTAAAGAAACATGTGCAGATGATTCCAGATTATCAGATGGTAATCAAAATACTGGTGGTGCTGAATGCTGAGTGGTTGGAGCTCCTTTAACTAGGCACCATGTCTCTTTAAACACTTTGCAACCTGTCACAGTAAAACGTTTGTTTACTTTATTTAATCTACTTAATCTTCCAAAGGTAGGGCAGTTTGAGAGTCATCCAATAGTAATTTTTCACCAGCTAAATAATTCAGTAAAAAAAGAGCATCAAGGGGTATTATAATATATCCCTATGACAACCCACTGTGCAGTTCTGTTAATAACTACCACTGTCTAAAAGCTATTTTGGCCATTTCTCTGCAGAAATCTGGTATATTTTGAGTGTTTCTGCATCAGTGTTTCTATGGGAATTGGAGACTCTTAAGTCTCATCCACATAGACAGCCACTCATAGGAACAGCTTTCTGTAACACACACAAACAGGGTGCTACCGCATGCCACTGCAGGAGTGTATACATGTACACTGCTTGTGTGTATCTGCAAGTGTGCGTGCAGCCTTTGTGCTACTTTGTGTACTGTGTGTGGTGTAAAAACTTTGATTTGCGATGAGCTCTTTGGTTCTGAAAGATTTAATATTGTTTTTTGAAAAATTAAATAAAGGACACACATACAGGGTTGTGCACTGATGGATTTGGGAATTTTCGGATTCATTCTAATAAATGATGATAATGTATAATAAAAAGAGGCAAATTGTGATGCACTGATTGATTTTGGACGGTCCAAATTGATTCAAATTAATTATGAATATTTTTAATAAAACACACACAAGAGCTGTGCATGTGTGTGTTTGTGTGTGTGCGCGCGTTTGGTGTGTGTTACTGTACATGTTTTGGATTTTAAAAATGTGTCTTGAAATGTTCTAAATGATTATAATCAATTATTTATTAAAGTATGGGCTCACGTTTGGCCAAAATAAGATCCCGGATCAGGCAGGACTGTTTTACACACAAATTAAGGTTGAACATGTGGCTCAAAACTGAGGCTGTGATTTAAAATAATGTTACTCATCAATGAATTGACAGCTAAGACCAAATCCTGAGAGTCTTCAAAGACAGCCTTCATGGCCTCAAAGACAAACTTCTCTAAAGACAGGCAGAGAGAGAGAGAGAGAGAGAGAGAGAGAGAGAGAGAGAGAGAGAGAGAGAGAGAGAGAGAGAGAGAGA
>JBBMFX010000032.1:0-17653 GCA_037832545.1 Rhabdalestes septentrionalis | reverse complement strand
CCCCCCCCATCCCTGAGCAGTCCGTGTCTCCTGAATAAATTGTTAAGGCTTGAGTTAAAAGTCTTGGGAATAAAAAGTAGATCAGAAATGAGCAGAGCTGCCATAACCGACACTCACTCACGGGGGGCGCCACATAGAAAAAAAAGAAGTAGAATTCCAACCAATGGACATAGTAATAGGGAAAACTGACTTTGTTGTCTTTTCCAATTCTGTCCTGGTATTCTAGGTTAAACTGTATTAAGTTCTACTACTTTAGCCCATCTAAATGTACATTTGCATTATTCGTTCTTCTTGGTTTGGGGTGGACATTCACAGATGACATTTATTCAAAAGTGAAAATAGGGCCGTGAACACTACCACATTTACAACATGTGCACTAATGCTGTTCGACAGGATCCACTGAGTGAAGTAGAAAGAGCTGAAAATAATTCAGCACCCTGCATGGACACTGTCGAACAGCCTTAGTGCTCCCACAGTGTCTCTGCCTGTATGGGAAGCGCATGAAGTGTGAGGCTCATTCAACAGAATCTGAACTGTTTCCTCTCAGGACACTCCACCCAAATGGCAGCATGCCCTGCACAGCTGTACGACTGACAAAGCAGAACTTGTGGCCCCGATGCAAAGTGCAGAATTCAGTACTCCCCCTCACCCTCTCTCCAGCCTTGTTTATACCCATTTTCAAATGTTTTAACTGATTATTTTTAAACTCTAGGCAACTTTTAAAGCCTCTGCAGAGTAAATTCAGACAACCCCTGTCATTTAATACAGGATAGACTACTGTAGGACAGCTCTATGGGAATGTAATATGTACAGTACTGTGCACAAATCTTCATTTCTTCATAATCTGTGTCCAAATTTCCAGACTTATTTGTATTTTATTGTAGTCTTGAGGAACAGTTCTCCAGTTTGCCTGAATGACTTTCAAAGACTCTCGTTTTCAATCCAGTAACTGTACCTGACCAGTTTCTGAGGAATGTTTTTTGTTTGTTAAACCACGAGGTATGAATCATTCAAGCAGAACAAAGCACAACTCACTAGGCCTGAACCAGTGAAGAAACAAGTGCAGATGATTCCAGATGTTCAGGCGGTGATCAGTATACTGGTGGTGCTGAATGCTGAATGGTTGGAATTCCTTTATCTGGGCTCCTTGTATCTTTAGGTACATTGCAACTTATGACAATAAACATTTGTACTTAACGTTGCCTACTCAATATGCCAAGGACAAGACTGTTTGACAAGCAGAAAATAGTCATTTTGCATGATTCAAAGGAAAATATGAAGAAAATTTTCTCAAAACTTTTGCACAGTACTGTAGATTATCACAAAGGTATTCTACAGCTCTATAGTTAAAAGTAAAGCATTATTTATTTCTATATTTTTTTTATGTGTTTTGTCCATGTATCCTCTAAACACAAATCTGAAGAACATTTCAAAATTAATCAAAATATGTTTGATACAATGTTAAATGTAGTCTTTTTTCTCACATGGGGATAATGATGTTTAAGAAAACGATATAAACTACACATTGCACTGTGAATAAAACTATGAAAATACATGTAATCTGTGTCTAAAGCTCAAGTTGACATTTCTTTAAAAAGGGTCCAAATAAGTGGAAGCACATTGTGGGCGTTTCTAATAAAGTGTGCACTCGAGTATATACTGAAATATTTCATGTCGTTCCGCCTCCTGCTTCTGGATTGGCTCCCTGGCGTTCTAAATTGTTCCTTTGGTCCAATGAGAGGTGAGCTGATGCAAAACGTCACTCGCCTTTCCCTCAGCGCTCAGAATCCGATTTCAGCAACCGCGGGTTGATCTCTTGGTTCTTAAACACCTTTTTATACGGGAGGGCAAAGCTAAAACATCTCTCTTTCAAACCGAAACAAAGATTATGGAAATTATGATTATAATGACGAAGACGACACCATGAGATATTTAAAAAATCAACATTTTCCCACCACTAACCACCCACACCCTGCTCAGTGTGAGCAAGTTATTTATAAATATGAGAACGCATTTTATATAAAGTTTTAAATAAAGTTCACATATTTCTCCACATATTTGCTGTTTATTAGACGTAATTATTGTGGACAGCTAATATAAGATATAAGAAAAATATAGAGACTGGCATTGCATTTCCAGGCTTGATTCAAATTTCGCGTGGGCGGCGACACGAAACAGAGGCATTATGTAGCTCTCTGAGGCTAGGCTAGGTAAGAGTAAAGATTAAGCAGCTTGGGAAGGTGAAAGTAGAGAGTGAAGAGGGGAGAAAGGAAGCCGGAACATGTCGGGGAAACTGAAAAGGGAATAAAACACAACGCTGGCCCGGAGGGAGACGACAGGCAGCTTATTTGGGCGTGTTTTTGTCGCAAGAAATCTGCTCCCACACCGGCTGCTGCCCTCACACTCTCAGGTCGAGGCCTCTAGAGGCGAGGGGTCTGAGGAGCAGCTCTTCACGTGAGGTCCATTCACTGGAGGAAACACCGAGAAGGACCCGGGGAGGGCTGTATTTCTCTTCAAGAGGACCCCTGACTCAACCCTAGGAGTTTATTCTGAAGAAAAATCCCTTTTGAACAGGAATGCTCCTCATGCTTAGCTGTTTCCCTCCATGCTCTGAAGCAGCCACACCCTCCAGAGCTTCCTGATAGATGTTCAACCAAGAGCTGGAATAACCCAAAAAACGAAAAACCTGTCCTGGGGCACAGCTACAAATACCAAGAAGGTTTGCCTATTTACACACAAAAGAGGGCAAGCAAAGAATAAGGAATGTCCCGCAGAAGCATAGACCCTCACCCTGTGGGCCGGACCGGGCTGTTCCCTGCTTTTGGCTGAGGAGGGCCTATGGGACGGTAGATATGCCTAGGAAGGAAACGTGCCTTCACAAGCGGCTGGTATACATCACAGGTTTGTGTGTAAAGAAGAAGAGGTTGAAATTCGAGATAGGTGTGCGAGGCCCCCTCCGGTGCCACAGCAGCAGCAGGAGCTTTTCAAGGGTCTTCTATTTTGGAGGTCTCATGGGACGATGGTGCTGAAGCGGGCGAGCCGTGCCAGACGGGCTGATTCTAACTGTCACTCGGTCAAACTAGGCATGACACTCACCCCAGCTTCACACGGGTGGGTCACACTGGACAGGTTGTCGTTTGTGCTCAGCAACATGTTGGTGAAGGCAGCCGGACATTTAAAGCCCCGGTTCAATAGCACAGACCCAAAAGTGTAATCGGATGTCTTGCACTTTGCCTTGTTTTGGGCTCTTTTGTGGCACTGCAGTGAGTGGGTGTTATTTTGTTTTTGTTTGTTTGTTTGTTTGATTGTTTGTTTGCTTGTGTGTTGTGGGACCAAGATTGTCAACCCAAGAACGACCTGTGAAACTATTTGGGGTTTTCTTAAGCATGATAGATGTGATTCTGTGTAACACGCCTGCTTAATTAAGGACAAGGTTCATAAATACTGAGTAACTCAATTGAAGGGATTTTTGATTATAACTTTGATTTTTGACCTCAGTTGCTCCGATTGTTTCCAGCTGTGTTTTCTGTTCATATCACACATATGCCAGACCACGAGTGAAGTCGCATTATCCTATACTTTCTGATTTTATTATTTTTTTACACGTTTACTAAAATATTTCAGTGTTTTATAACTTTCTGGAGCAATTTGACTGTGGACTCTTTCCTGAAGGACGTTACGGAAGACTCTTTTTCAAGGCCAGTTTTCAAGTTTTCTCAGAGAAGGTGTGGAATAATTTCCTTGCTGAAGTTATGAGTTTGCGCTTTGGAACTTGCGGTTTGATCTATATTTTGTACGATAGATAACATTTCTGAGTGGTAGCTCGACCACCCTACTATGGCTAGTAGTGGCTCGGGAAAGTCAGAAAGCGAGGTTTCCACCAACATACTGAGTGGCAGCTTGCAGCAAAGGAAAAGACTTTCATCCATTTGTGACTCGTGCAAAAGCAAGATGCAGCTGGTGGCGGACCTTCTCCTGCTGTCCAGCGAGACCAGGCCAGTGGTGACTGCGGATGGGCAGCAGGTGGCTGAGACGTTCGAAAAATGCCGGGACACTGTGATCGCCAGGACCAAAGAGCTGTCCATCATCACACACGACATCCAGAGCCAGCTGAACATGGGCAAGTTCGTGGAGGTCGGAGACAGGCTCGTGGAGATGGGAGACCTGGTGGTGTCCCTGACTGAGTTCTCAGCTCATGCTGCATACCTGGCTGCCGTCGAGACTCCGGGTTCGCAGGCCGCAGTGTCGGGACTCGTGGACCGCTACAAGGTGACCCGCTGCCGGCACGAGGTGGAGCAAACCTGTGGCGTCCTCCGGCTGACGCCTCTGGCTGACCTGACCCCGCAGCTTCTCCTTGAGGTGTCGCAAAACATCCGGAGAAACCTCACCACCCTCACAGATGCCTCCTCTCTGGCCAGTGAAAAGTCCAAGGACCGGTTCGCCAAGGAGCAGTTCAAGGCCAGCGTCAAGTGCATGAGCACCAGTGCCACGGCCCTGCTGGCTTGCGTCCGAGAGGTCAAGACCTGCCCGAGTGAACTGTCCCGGAACCGCTGTGTCCTTTTCAGCGGACCGCTGGTGCAGGCCGTCCACGCACTGGTAGGATTCGCCACGGAGCCGCAGTTTTTGGGCAAGCCGGCCATCCTCAGCCCGGAGGGCAAAGCGGTGCTGACTGCTGTGCTAGGGGGCGCCATGAGCGTGGTTTCAGCCTGCGTGCTCCTCACCCAGGGACTCAGGGATATTTCCCAGCACCCTGAAAACAGCGCCCAAATGCCGGGGTACCGGGAGCGCCTGCGCAATTCGGCTTGCGCCGTCTCTGATGGCTGCACGCTGCTTTCGCAGGCACTAAGGGAACGATCCTCACCCAGAACTCTACCGCCAGTCAACTCTCATTCTGTGAATTAACAATACACATGTAGCCCTTTTTTTTTAATTACAATTTTTTGTAACGTACCAAAGAGACTAATCAGGTTTTAATCAATACGCCCGTATTGTGTGATCCTATTGAGTGAATGTAAGGGGGACATGTCTGAATTCAGCCTGTCAAACTCAAAGGGTTGGGCGGAGGTTTTCAAAAGAGGTGGCAGGTTTTTTCTTGCGCTGGATGTAATAAAAACCCTGGCCGAAACTGACAGGCACCTTTTTTCCATCTCATGCTCACTCAGTGGTAGTTGTTCGATTAGAACCACAAAGTTCCCCCAGAAATAACGATATCTAGCAGAAAAGTTTACCTCAGTTTTAGATGTCTGAAAGCAGCGGGCGGAGTACCAGATGTAGCGCTTGACGTGTGCGATGGATGTGATGTTGTGAATTATTTCTAATGGGTTAAAGCTGCTGTGAGTGCGTGCCATAGGTTTTACACTATTTACCAGACTTACAATAGCATTTTAATGTCTTTTTTTGATCATGCATGTACTGGAGTATTTATTTCAACTTATTAAAGTGTTGTTTCTCATATGAGACAGTTGTCCACAAGTCTCCCTCATTAGAATGAGAGTTACACTGATATACAGCAGGGGACTTCTGTCCTGGTCCTGGCAGGTCCCATGATTTCTCCTTTAAACAGGGTTAGAATTGATGTACAGTGTTGCCTTTGACACCCATCTCTGTCGTAACAACCAATTGGTAGGTAGAGTTCATCTCTGAAATGGTCATTTTAAAGAAGGAAAAATGTATGTAATGTTTTGTACATTAAAGGGCCCATATCCTGTATTTTTCTTGTCCTTAAATGATTTTTTACTTACATTTCTCTGTTTCAGCTCTTTCCACCCAATACAATCATATCTTTATATAAACATATTCTGACCTCACATTATCCATTAAAATGTAGTCTTGACTGAACTGAAAATAGATGTGAATGTGTGGGGCTAAAGGTGGAATAGGTAGATATAAATAAATGTGGTTTTTGTTACAAATTAGTGAAAAGTTTTTTCAAACATTTATTGTGTTAACATATATATAGATACATAGATATAGATATATAGACATAGATATTATTTCACAAAAAATAGGGAAACCCTGATATGGGCCCTTTTTGTACTTTTACCAAATGACCAAACAAAGTTAAGGGCAGCTGTGGTCAAATTGTGTAAAATAAATGTAAAAACGGTGGAATGCAGTACATGCCATGCAGCCAAAATGAGCCAAAATAACAGTTTTGACAGCCAGTCTTGTTTTAACCAAAGTCATGATTGGGTTCTGTGTCTCCATTCGTTCAGCCATTGATTTATTTACTTATTTGGTATCATTTGAAAACACCAGCTCACATTTACATTTCATGATGAAACAATATATGCTCCAAATAACTCTTCCCACATTTTACATTGAAATGAATGAACCACTATTCCTTCTTCTATAAAAAGCTTTTATTCTGACTGGAGTGACACTCAGTAATGCTCTTCTTGTTTTTAGAACCATGACTTCATGTGTCCACCTTCAGGAAGTCACAGCTGGTTGTATGAGGTCTTTTTTGAACAAGCACCTCAAACTTTCACTTTGTTTGACCATAAACATCTGAAACGGTCTCAGTTACCTGAATGGTAAAAGTGAAGCCAGATATTTGGATTTGTTTTTTATTTCCTTTTGTTGGGATGGGAAAGAAAAAGAGAGGGTATGCATATCAAGTGCTTTTTTTCATGAGGTGTGGATCAGGACAGCTAACACCTATAATGTGTGAGCCTTTGAAGAACTCTCGAGCACATATCCTGCCTAAAGTGGGCCCTGATATGTTCCATTTGCTATCCCAGGCCTCGATAAGCCTCCTCCTGCCCTCGGCTCTCGCCCAGGACTGCATTTGAAGTCTAAAGTGCCTATCTTTACTGGGCTAGCCCCACACGTGGGGTGGGGGTGTTTACACAGGGCTGCTGCATGGATCACACATGTGGCCGTATACACTTATATATATTTACACATGTGTGTGTGAGTGTGTGTGTGTGTGTTAATTAAGATTGTGTTGTAAATATATATGTAATATATGTTATACATATAAATCAACATATAACACAAATATATTACATACATGTTTATAAATATATTATATACACACGTGTGTGTGTGTGTATATGTGTATATATATATACACACACAGAGTACAGGCCAAAATTTTGGACACACCACCTTCTCATTCAGTGTGTTTTCTTTATTTTCATGACCATTTACATTGGTAGATTCTCACTGAAGGCATCAAATTATGAATGAACACATGTGGGGTTATGTAAAAAGGTGAAATAACTGAAAACATGTTTTATATTCTTGTTTCTTCAAAATAGCCACCCTTTTCTCTGGTTAGTGCTTTACACACTCTTGGTATTCTCTCGATGAGCTTCAAGACGTAGTCACCTGAAATGTTTTCCAACTGTCTTGAAGGAGTTCCCAGAGGTGTTTAGCCGTAAACACCTGTGTGCAAAGCAGTAATCAGAGCAAAGGGTGGCTATATATAAATATAACATTGGTATTACCTCTAATTAGTTAGTAATATATCAATTGTTTAGAGACAGCTGTGAAATCAGTGCTGGGGAATCATTCTATAGGCCTATTTTTTCTTTTAATAAATGATGACACTTTTGGTTTAATCACCATGTTAACCCATCTTAACCCAAATATTGTCATTAGAGTACATGTTTACATCTGGATGAATGCTCCTGGAACAGTGTTCGTTATTCCACACAGGCACACAGGCAGATGATGGAATGGAACTTTTGTTAGATGAGTTAGCCTGTCCATTTATAATAGTAAAAATGTGTCAATTTTCCATTTTTGAACCAAATGGAGCTGTGCTTTTGATGCTCCAAGACTCGCCCATCTGTCTGGTTCCACCCACCAGTCCCTTAAGTGCTTTTTCATTGCTCACTCAACAATGACCCAGGATCCTTTTGTCCTCTTCCTCCTCACATGGTAAAAGCCAAAACTGTTAGTGCACAACAGGAAACCAAACGGCCTCCGCTATCAGGAGGCACTTCCTTCACAGCGCAAAATGTCGGAGTAATAATTTAAACCGTGGTTTCGCCCACTTCCTGCTAAAAAAAGAAGGACGTTAAAGCCCATCCCTGGCCAACAATGCCACTGGTTACCGGCCTCCTTTGTGGGTTGGTGTAAGCGTATAAAGGGGTTACTGATAGTAGTCTTTTCATTCTGATTTGGGACCTGCCAGATCTAGCATGCTAAGAAAGCAGTTGTGTGGGGTCTGGCACAAAAACTGACTCAGGGTTATAAAGAGGAAAAGGAAAGGTATAGTGCTCAGGAAAAGCCAGAGGCTTGTGAGAAAATGATGGGAATGCTGTGGATCTGGGTGGTGGCATTTAGTTTGGTTTAAAAAAATGACACTGGAATAAATGCAAGTAAAAAATAGATTGTAATATGAAGTTTTTAGTGTCGAGGAGATCATGAATCAGACAGGTGCTCTTCTAATCACTTTACTGAAAATATTTTTCAGTTATAGTTTGCTGAATTGTATAAAGGTACTGATTCTAATGGTATTTACATTTAATTACAGTGTGGTCTATACAGGGGTAACATCGATATTCTACATTCTAGCAGTGCGGGAGTTCATCTTTACATTTTCTTTAAGGGCTAATGAGTTTAAAATGTAATTTAAATGTTTTGGGAGCATATTTGGGGGCATAATTAAGCTTTACACTATAGAAATAGGCATTTTTAGTAATACACAGTAAAAAAATACAAGTTAATGTCTAAAGCAATCAAACTGAATGGTGTTGGAATATGTAATTTCATGATGCACTGAATCCTTTCCTCACATGATTCAGGCAAGAGGTCAGATATGTACATATCTACATTTTAACTCTCTGTTGTATTGCGGGTTCTTTTTTAAAATAGACCTTTAGGACTCAACAGGGCCCAACACACTTCTTTTATCATGCTAATAGGTACTGGATGCACTGAGGAGTTCCACTGCAGCTCTTCAGCCCAGAATCTGGCCAAAAATGGCAAAAATTGGACTCCAAACATATTCTGGATGACCAACCACATCCAGAGCAAGTGGAAAAACCCAAATCCTTCGTCAAACCGTCCCTCTATGGCCCCCTTATCTCAGCAGAATATTGAGCTTCATGAAACATGTCCTCTTACTCGTAGTCCTTCTACTCAGGTTAGTTTTGGACTTTAGCATTGTTTTCTGTCCTCAGTGTTGTGGCAAAACACCTTTTTTTAATCTCACTTTTCTAAATTTTGACGTTATTTGAAAATACCCACTTGTCTTTGGACTGAACATCAGAAACTCTGTAAATGAATAACTGTTGCATTAATTCCCACTGAAATTCATGCTTTTGGGCTCTCCCAGTGTGTTCTTCAGTGCAACTTACATAGTAAGTACACCTGTTGTGCTCAATTATCCACACCTTACTTATTCTGGTGTGTCTTTGTTTTGCTAGTTACTGTGTCTTTGTGTGTCTGGAGCAGATGGATCCAAGTATCCAACACCCCAGTCTTTTCACCACAAGCCAACAAATGTCACTCATTCGAGAGGTAAGAGGACACTACAGTCATTATTTATGGACCAGCATGATCAAATAACAGGGAGGAGCACTGACCGCCTGTTACCTGAGGTTGCATCCTTTACTACGTGAGCGGCACAAATCCGTGCTGGAAGCGCAACAAATGATAAATTGTTGCCATACAACAAAACACATTTTAATAAGTTCCCCTTGATTCTGTTGATGATCAAGGTGGAAAAACATGTAATTGCAACTGTTGATGGGGGTTTTTATTTAGTGTCACATGCGAAGTACAAAAATGCCTTTTAGTTTAGGTTTTAGAAACAAATGGAAAAAAAACACGTCTTTGAAACAAGAGAACTTCCTACTTTCACATCTTATTTACAAAGTACAGAAACATTCCCTAGAGCATAGGTCCCCACTGTAGAGTACATTTTAGGGACTTTCCTGTCCTAATACACCTGACTCAGACAGGGAATTATGAACTTTTCCGGGGCAGAAATGGGTGTCCCTGAGCAGGAAAACATCAAAATATGCAGGACAAGGGGAGACTCCAGGACCAGCATGGGGAAGGGGTTCTTCATTGGACCCTAGCTGTTGTGAGAAATTTGAATGCTGTTTTAATTTCAATATATGTGACAGTGTGAGAAACTGGTGTGATGTGCATAACACCTAGAAAAATCATGAGCCTTATTTCTTTAGATTTTGCTTTGAATGACCTTTTTGGTACAAAAAATATGTCGTTCAAACTGTCTTATCTTTGTCAAACTGAGTAAATGATTTGAAATAAATGGGAGCACATTTTTGTTTAACAGCGACAAGCTGCAAAGTGCCTAAAAATTAAAGGAGCATAGATAAAGGAGCTCCAACTGCTCGGCATTCAGCATCACCAGTATACTGATCAACGCCTGATCATCAGGAAACATCTGCACCTGTTTCTTCACTGGTTCAGACCTTATGTTATTTTTTTGTATTTGAATGATTCAGGGTTCAGGTTTAGGAACTGGACTGAAAATGAGAGTGTTTGAATGTCCTTCAGAAATCCTGGGGAACTGTTCCTCAAGACTCCACTAAAAATAAAATAAGCAAAATGTGAGGAAATGAGGAACAGTACAGTGTGTCCTCCTTAGGTAGGCCCTGGACACACAGTGTTATTAGTGTATGAAAAGCTGGGCCCTAGGAGGACAGTTTGCAGCCTCTGGCATTATCCAGGGAATGAATGTCAGTCTTGTGAGATTTGATACCCAAAGCCTGTCAGATGTTTCCATAGTGACCACTCCCAGGACAGTGCACTAACATTTGGAGCCCTCATGCTCAGGGAGCAGGTCGGTCCAGTTTTACCTCCAGTAACAGTTTGGTATCTTTCTCAATGCAGGAGTGATCTGTTGGTACAAAGCGGAATTCGCACCTAATTCATTAAAATAAAACTGAACTGCTCACAGTGATATTGAATAGAACAGATGTCTGCCTCTAAAAGCGCCCCCACAGAAAAGTATCCCATGAAAGGGTCATGGTTGCGATTGCTGATGCCTGAAACAGTTTTTAGAATTTTTTGGCCTAGAAGTAAACCCATTCGTATTGGAGGGGCATCGTCAAACATAAAAACTGATTTAGTTGAGATTTTCAACATCAGCTTTCATATGAACAGTGGAGTTTCACTTGTTTTGGAGATGTCTGCTACCATTCACCACCACTGTAATTAAATTTGTGTGAACATATCATAATGAACTTGGAATACATGCATTAAGTTTAAAACATCCCTAAAACAGCCTTTATTTATTTTGACAGAATACATTTCCAGTTTCCCTTAGAACTGAATAGGCTTTTTCCATTACTATGAAATAGTATACAGTACATACAGTCCTGTGCAAAAGTTTTAAACCACTCATCATTTCTTCATATTGTGCTTCCAAAGAGCCAGAAGGTATTTTTTATTTTAGAGGAACAGTTCTCCAGGCTTCTTGAAGGACTTTCAAAAACTCTCCTTTTCAGGCCAGTCCCTGAACCTGACTAGTTTTAGAAGAATGATTTTTGTTTTTTAAGTCACACAGTGACCTATGCATAAACCCAGCAACGAAGTACATCTAACTTAAGTCCTGAACCAGGGAAGAAACAGGTGCAGATGATTCCAGATGATCATGCGGTGATCAGTATACTGGTGGTGCTGAATGCTGAGTGGTTGGGACTCCTTTATCTAGGCTCCTTGTATCTTAAGACACAATGCATCCTGTCGCAGTAAAACACTTGTTTCAAAATATGGTATGTGTGTTGATTTTTGTGATATCACAAAAACAGTCAGATTTGTTTCCATTTATTTAGATGTACTTTTACATTCATGGCATTTAGCGGACACCCTTATCCAGAGCAATGTACAGCAGTGCTCAAATTGACTGCATCTGTTTCTTAAACGTGAAAAAGTGTTTAAATCCACGTCCGCGATTCAACCAAATTACTGCATGGCTCCTGTAAAAAAAAAGTCAGAGGTTAGTACACAAGTAAGGAAGAGAAGGGGATAAGAGCATTTTAATGGAAACTGTAATGCTATTCATCAAATGTACAAAAATAAAACTGAGAAAATTTAGAATTTACAAATGGTAAATTGTAATTTGGCAAAACAGCTCCTTTTAATAATATTTTTTTGTTCATTAAAACAGAATCTAGGGGAACTTTAAGGTTTCTCTTCACCCACAAATGAGGGAGGGGGACCGGAGAGCAAGCGCAGAGTGAAAGAGCAGCAAGCGGTGAACAGGTGGGAGAGCAAATGCTGCTTTTAGATATTTTATTTGTTAAAATCAGATTTTAATAATACACTCTGAATTCTAAGAGCTAAAGATTTATGCATAAAAGTGATGGGAGGATGCACAGCCCTGTGCCAGTTGTCAGGCTTGACATCTGTCCTGTATATTCAACTCCAGGCACCCATGGTTCCTCCCAGCCTGAGAGCCCAGAAGAGCTGGCGGCGATTCAAGCTCGGCTGAAATTCCTCATCCTTCTCCTTTGGCTGACACTTCTAGCAGGATCTGCGGCGTGTTTGCCCTCATGAATCTCTTGCGCCATATCTGCCTTTGTGCTGGGCTATTCCTATTTCTCAATACGGGCTTCTCTGCCGTGTGTTCCACAGTAGCCTCTTTGTCTGGCTCACGCCCCACAATCGCTGAAAGCTTCGAAATTGGCCATGTGGCCTCATGTTTGGACAGAAAGCTCGCTGGAATAGCACGGCCAGCCCTTTTCCCACCCCACCCAATGTCCAGCTCCTGCTGCAGAAACCTATCTCTGTGCTGGGTGGACCTCACCCTGGGCTTTCTATTGTCTCTCTGGACTCCAGGGAAAGGTTATAGATCAAGTGGGACATGCAGCGTCAACTCTGGATCTATTGTTTTCTCAAATGAAGTGTTTGAAAAAAGAAGTTCCACCTGTGGAGATGACGGCACCGGATGAGCCATCGTCCAAACACAGAGGCGTCATCTAATCAAGACGGGGAATAAAAGGTTTTGATTTAAATGATTCAAACAGGAACTGTGTTGGTCATTAGATCATGTGGAAATGAGCTATATAATTTTTGTCTCAACACAAGTTTGTGTTTGAATCTCCACCTCATTAATGCTCTCATGGCTAAATGCAGTCAAATCCTCACAGATCCTACACTAATGGTCTAGTGGCTGCAATCTAACCCTTACAGCAATTTTCAAATATCAGTACTTAGTCTCATGTTAGCTGTCATGTTTGCAATCAAATCTTCATGTTAATGTTCCTATCTCAGTAATGGTCTTAAGGCTGAGTGCAGCCAAATCCAAGACAAATCTAAGACAG
Source organism: Rhabdalestes septentrionalis (assembly GCA_037832545.1). Classification (NCBI taxonomy): domain Eukaryota; kingdom Metazoa; phylum Chordata; class Actinopteri; order Characiformes; family Alestidae; genus Rhabdalestes; species Rhabdalestes septentrionalis. The sequence goes on along the minus strand of JBBMFX010000032.1, from coordinate 4,397 downwards.
TCACTTTCCTTCCTTCCTTCTCGTGAAAAGCAACTCCTCTGGATATATTGTGCCTTTTTTAGCTGTATTAGAATGCTGTCCACCCATCACAATCTTCCTCAGACTGTCAGAAGTACTGAAACCCTCGCAGTCTTTAAATGGAGACTGAAGACCTTCCTCTATACTGAGTTTGATCTAAAAGGACTCTGGTGAACTACAGCTCTGGTAAGATCTTGGGATAGTTTTTCATTGGCACTAGGAACCACACTGTACCGCAAGCAAATATTTTTCAATTACAAATAAAGCAACCTGTACTTCTAAAAAATCCAAGCTGCTCAATGGCAGGGCCAAAAGCAAGCCGCAGCCGAGCTGTGCCACTGCTTTTTGATGGGACAGCAGACAGACTTGGAAAGAAGCCACTGTTTTTATGTTTACTGTCCACTCACAAAAAACAACAAGAGAGATACAAACTAAAACTGCAAAGTCAACAATGCACAGGTTCTACTGTCTGGGCTGGAAAATTGGAACATGCAAAACCATCCATACCATCATAGAAAAGTGAAAAAGGGCCTTTGGTCTACCAACAGCTGTTAATGTATGTATGTGTGTTTGCTCTAGTATAGGGGACTGGTTTTGTGGACTACAAAACAATCATGTAAATTGAGATAGTTCTTTGCTTTTGCTTTTGGTTGACAAAGGCCAGACGAGGGTTCAAATGCCAAAAGCACACTTGTGATGAGGTGTGTTCACTTTGAATTCGTTTTTTTGTCTGGGAGACAGAAACCTGATCCAAGAGGCAGCTTTGTGAAAGCAGAGGCCTCCGTCAGCAACCCGATCTGAAAGGATCAGCCCTTCCTGAGAGGGGTTAGGCAGCAGGTTCGCTCATTAATGACCCAGAGCAGAAGGAAACAGGAGCCTAGTGGAGCCGTAACTGTCAAGACTTACTGCTTTTCGTCATACTGTTGATATTTATATAACTCTGTTTTTGATTGCACAGTGAACTTCATTTACATTCTTTTGCCACAGCTTTTGAGTAAGCATGTTTGATTTTTTTGTAAAAACAAATTGCCAAAAAATAACCAGAAACATGTGGTCTAGACCTCACTCATCGGGTTGACAACATAATAAAACATATATGTGGTCTGGTTCATAAATTGCACTTTCCATCTGATTTCTTCACTTGTTTCAGTGGGCTATTCAGTGGTATTCATTAAGAATGACTGCCTATTTATATTTGTCTAGGATATTATTCAGTAGATTAAATGAAATGAATTTGAACAAAGGTTTTATTGTAACACACTGCAAATTTTAAAGATATAAGGAGCCTATATAAATGTGTTCCATCCACTGAGCATTCAACAACACCAGTATACTGATCACCACCTGATCATCTGGAATCATTTGCACTTTCTTCACTGGTTAGGTGAGCTTTGTTCTGCTTGAATGATTCATTTGTAGGTCACTGTGTCTCTTAACAAACAAAAACATTCCTCTGAAACTCTTTAGGATCAGGGACTGGACTGAATATGAGAGTCTTTGAAAGTCCTTCAGGAGGCCTGGAGAACTGTTCCTCAGGACTACATTAAATATACAAGAAAGTCTGGACCTTTGAAAGCAGCATATGAAGACATGAGTGCTGTTTTTATTTGTCAGTATGTTTTTCCATTGCTGGACAAACAGGGATAACCAACTTTCAATGTGTTGTCAGATCATCCCACTGTTATTTGTTTTTCCATGCTAGTTAATATAACACCTTCTGGGAGGCATCACCCGCCGCATCAGCGCCGTAGCCCTTCCTCGTACCACCACGTCCGCAGCTAATAAGAACCAGCAGAAAGACCCTGCTATGGGAACATTCCCCACAAGTGATGTCACTGGCCCTCCTTTTTTGTCTAGCAAACATAAATAAATCAAATTTTTTTTGCATGTAGTTACACTGGGAACAACTGGACTATTCCTACAATATGAGGAAAAAGGACAAGAGTTGTTTGGGCCTGCAGACAAACCAGCAAATGGTTATGCTGTGGCTGACCCACCCTCAGAGGAACCTACACACACACACACACACACACACACACACACACACACACACACACACACACACACACACACACACACACACACCCTGCAGGATTCCTGGACAGCCTGCATTTACATGCACACTTTGGAGTGTGAGGTTTTGCAGACTAGCTCCTTGTTATTGGGAGGGACAGATAAACTCAGTGTGTTTGAATCTGAGGCCACAGAGGCAGACATTTCTGAACTGTGTGTAAACGTGTGCATTTTTATACCTTTATTTCATATCCACCATACCATGCAAAAGTGTTCAACCACCTCAAAAGTCATCAGATTAGTCTGGATTACAGGTGACACTCTTTTTGTAGTGCTGTGATATTTTATTTAAAATGTCTGTGCTTAGAAATATATTAATTTAAAATGAAATTGGATGCTAGAAACTTTCTTAGACCTTTAGTCACTGTCAGCTGTCTTGAGCTTAATTTATTTGATTGGGGTTTAGGACTGAGTGTGTTAATTATTTAAGTTCTTTGAGTCTGAGTCTTGCTAGTCAACCCTCATTTTTACCACCACAGTACCCACTCCTTAGGTTTCTTCTGTTTAGTGTGCTTTTGGGTTTGTCCTACAGCAGGATACAGTCCTAAAACATAAGTTCAAGCTCTGCCAGAATTACCTTAGATAAAAGAACAAGATGGTAAGCTGGAAAATATGGAGTGACCAGAAGTCTCCAGGCTTAAAGCCCACTGAGCTGCTTTAGGATGACCGAAGGATGAAAATGAAGCAACCTTATGGGAAATTTATGAAGAATGAACAATGAGACATTGAACCACTTTAATTTCAATAAAGAAACCCAGAAAATGTTACCTTTTTACACTTTTGTCCTCTGTAACACATATTGAATGTGCTCTGTGTATGATAATGCTCAATAGGCAAAACAGACTTACTGAAAAATGCCATTCACAATAATGTTCAACACCTGTGCTATGGCAGTTTAGACAAATGAAATATTATTGACTTGACAAAGTCTCTGTGAATAGTTAAAATCCATATTTTTGGAATAAAAAACCCTCTTAATCAAAGCACCATTGATACAAATTTGAATCTAATGGCAGCTGTGAAATTGAACACCAAAGGAGCACCCAAAAGCAAGTTAGAGAAAAAGTGATAGATGTTTACAAGCTACAAAAAAATCCTATTATATTGTAATAACAGAATACTAGTATTTGTTGTTCTATCCATTGGATACCCATGATTATGAAAGTCTAGAAACAAGAAAAACACACCAATGTAACACGTTTTATTTAAGTTGTTTAACTATCAGCATGTCAAAAGAACATTTTGGGTTGTTCTAGATCTGAAATTTGCAAAAGACTTCCATGTTGTCTCTAAAGCTTTCCATGTCATTTTATGACAATTTATGACAGTTTTTGATAGATTAGGACAACCAATAACAATTCATGGCTGTTTTACAACAGAAAAACTGTGAAACGGTTCCAGGGCAGGTTAGTTATAGTCTAGCCTAATGTCAAAACATAAAATTAATCAAGAAAATAATTTGTAAGCATATCACGAAAATCTGATACTCATGATAGCATGTAGACGAAAACCTCATATCTTTAGTAAAATATAACTTTACAGTATTGCAAATTAATTCATCCAGACTATTTTTAAGCCCCCTTGAACCATTTCTTTTTGTTCTGTTGGTCTGACAATGCTAATATACATCTGCTATAAGATGTTTATATGATGGTCATGTCATTGTTATGTGGCAGGGTCAAAAGTTATGGACATGCACAAGACAGGAAAAAGCTACATAACAATATCATATTACAATGTAATAATAGTATAATAATGTATATTGTCCTGTCCAGTGGTAAACCATGAATATAAGAGACTATCAGGTCAAAGAACAAGGAAATCACACCTCCACTACGATGATTATTCTTATTAAATACCAGTAGAAGTGTAACAGTGTGGCAGATTAATACATTTGGCAACATCAAACACAGACATCAGAAGTTTCTAAAAGACGTTCCATGTTGTATCTGAAGCTTGTAAATGTTTTCATGACAGTTTATGACAGCTTATGTCAGTTTATGACAGATGAGAGTGTTATAAAATATTAGTGAAAACAGTGAGACTGGAAAACTTGGGCTAGGGCATCACAGCTGAGCAATAGATGTGGTGCTTTGTCTGTATGTGTGTATGTGTGTGTGTTCATGTTTAAAAATACTACATGCTGAAGGCAGAGGTGGAAGTAGGAGGGCAGAGATAGACGGGGCAGCCAGAGTGCAGCTTCTTCCTCTTGGCACAGACCTCTTTCTTTCTCTCTCTCTCTCTCTCTCTCTCTCTCTCTCTCTCTCTCTCTCTCTCTCTCTCTCTCTCCCTCCCCCTCTCTCTCC
>JBBMFX010000030.1:18737109-18751482 GCA_037832545.1 Rhabdalestes septentrionalis | reverse complement strand
CAACCACAATTATTTTGTCCTTAATTTTAGCTTGGGATTTCTGCCTCCCCGCTCTAATCACGTCCCTACTAGAGCCAGCTCCTGATTGGTTAACTCGGCGCGAATTTTCGCTCAAGTTCAGATTTTTCAACTCGCACGTTGACGCGTCAAACGCGCCGCGCCATTCGCGCGAAACGCGCCGCAGGATGTCTACTCGCGTCTTTGAATTGACTTAACATGTAAATCACTCACGCTTGACGCGTCATTCGCGTCTGGTGTGAACGCACCTTTAAAGTGCGTAGATTCAGTGGCGAACGCTGTGTTATCTGCAAACTCCGTCCCACAGGTTTTACAGTGAACGCAGAGAATAGAGCCGTTTTCATAGCGGAGCCACTCGAAGTCTTTTGAACATTCTCTCCGAAAAGTGTATGCCTCCTTTTTGGCTGGTGAATCAGCATTCATCACATGATCACCAACACCAGGGCCATTATTTGTAACTTTAGGTGGTTTGCAAAAGAAATCTGTTCTTTTCATTTTCCTGCTTCTTCACCTCTTTACATTTCCCTGCTGTAGTTAGCGCAGTCACCTGACTGATTGACAGCTATTATTAACCAATCTAAAATCTCAACAGCAGAAACGTATCAGCATTCAGCACAAAGAACACGCATGTACTGTTCACATTTTTTGGGAGAAATTAAAACTAGTCGCATGATAATTACATGCACTCGCACAAATTCTCCCAAAATATACTTTGAGGTCGCATAGATGAAATTTCGGGAGCATATGCAACCAAAATGGTTGCAATTTCGTGCCCTGCACAGGCCCAGATTAAAGGGGTAGTTCACTCAAAAATGAATATTTGATGTTTATTTGCTTACCCCCAGGGCATCCAATATGTAGGTGACTATGTTTCTTCAGCAGAACACAAACGAAGATTTTTAGCTTAAGCCGTGTCATTTAATGGAAGTGGATGGGCGTCAAACCTTTCAAAGTAAAAAAAAACATGCACAGACAAATCCAAAATACACCCTGTGGCTTGTGACGACACATTGATGTCTTAAGACACGAAACGATCGTTTTTTGTGAGAAACTGAACAGTATTTATATCATTTTTTTTACCTGTGTTAGACGACCGTGTCCAAACGGCTCGAGCTCCCTGTGTACGCGCTTTGGCGTAGGATATGCAAACTCGGGAATCTATGTGCTCTGTGTAAACAACAAGTGACGTATTCATGCAACAGATCACTTCCGCCGTTTGCGTATCCTACGCCAAAGTGTGCTCACAGGGAGCCCGAGACGTTTATAGTTTTTAAAATAGTCTCTGGTTTTCTGTCTTTTTATAGGTTGACTTCACCTATCCATCCCATGTGAGTGAGGGAAGCAGAGATTTAATAAATCGGCTTCTCAAATACAACCCCATGCACAGGCTTCCCATTCAGGGAGTGTTAAGTCACTACTGGGTTGTGGAAAATTCCACTAAAAAGCCTTACTTTTTCACTTCGGCTTCTACAGCCTGACCGTGACAAAGGCTGATATGTCAGGAAAACAAAAAAACTGGATTATTGCTGCTTTTTGGCAGGAATCATGAGCCTTGTTTCTCTCTCTGTCCTGCGCCATTTGAAAATGGGGAAATACGATGTGTGTTTTTCATCTTTTTGTTATGCTCTCTTGTTTTTGTAAATATTTAACTGTATGATTTGAGATGCAGTTGTTTTACATGTTTACCTCTTTTATCTGAAACAATAAAAATGTATCTTTCACTGAAGTAGTTTGCTGCAATGAGGGAAGTCTTTTTAATGCTTGGCTATATTTGCTTAATTGGTAAAATGGTTTGTGGAAATGAAGAGCTGGCTGCTGGCTTTTAGACTGTATGCAGCTTTGTTTGCCCTGATAAGTGCAATATTTTGTGTTTTGGAAGAGACTAATTCAAACTTTAATTACCACAACTATAAAATCTCATTAAAGTAAATGTTTTTGAGTTGCATTTGTTTGTGACTGTTCAAACTTCATGCCATGCGCTTTTTAATTCCCTGTTGTTTACACTTTTAAATCAGACAATTTGGATTAAAATGCTTTCATTCTAAACTTAACACTTGAAAAATGTAGTTTTTAGTGTTTTCTATCATATTACGTAATTTATCCATTTTTGGCCAAGCGAGCAATTTTATATAATATTCTTAGTATCCAATAGGGGAGTATGATGGCCTACTGCACTCCAATGGAGCAAATGAACAACACAATTTTGACAGGTGTGACCCCAAGGATGACAGATAATGGTTTGTGTGGAAAAATTGTGCCCATGTGAAACTGCAGCAAATATATGTAATATTTGCAAGATGGAGTGAAATAAATGTATCAAACCTCCAAGGTACAATGAATTTCTTTTGTCAGTCTGTTGAGCTTTGAGTTTCGCAGGCAAACCGCTTTGATGCACATGCAGAAAGCAGCTGGAGTTTATCAGGTGCTGTCAGTGCCTAAAATTCTTAATTTGAATGCTTTTCATGACAAGGACTGATGCTGATTTTAAGAAATCAAATTGGTGAAAGTTGAAAAATAATGTAATTATATGCTTTTTCTGTCACTGCATACAAATAACTGCATAAAAATCACAGATCCTGCTAATTATTGAAATGCCTTTAGCTGAAATAATGCTTAAAAAATAAATCAGGTTGCATGTATTACTTGGTTAAAAAATGGTTTTCTCCCTTCATAAACCATTATGATTAAGTGATCTAACTGGCATTTAAAGGGTTAAAATTCATAATTTGAATGAATTTTTGCTTTTCATGACAAGGACTGATGCTTATTTAAGAAATCACTGGTGAAAGTTGAAAAATATTTTAATATATATTAATTTTATAACAATTTGTGAGTGTAAACAGGAGGTGGCCATTTTTGTCCACAAAGACGCAGAGTGGGAGTTTTATCAACTTTGCTTTCCCTGCAAAAAAATAAACAATGCATAATAATCAGTGTTGTTGTTAATCAGTTCCATATCTCATACTGTACTATTAGTAACACAAGAAAATCCAGCAGCATTGAGAATATAGAACATTTACATTTTTGAGGTTGTTTTCTAGCAAATGCATAGTGCAAACAAACTGGTATTTGAAGGATGAAAAAAATAATTGACATTTTATACTTTTGACAAGTACTGATGTTAATTAAACACTTTATGCAGTAAAAATAGCAAAAAAGCATAAATATAATAATCACAGACTTAATCTGTTGGGGGCCATTTTTGGCCACAGGTACGCTGAAAGGGTAGCAAAAACGAGGAGGGCTGGAGGGTTGTTAGATTACTTTATAGGCTAGTAGTTTCTTTGTTTCAGATGCAAGGAAATAAACCCTCATAGTGTGAACTTTTAATGATCATCACCTATTGCAATAGTCGGAGCTACAACATAGACACTGCAGATTTAACATGTTCTCATATTAATAGAGGTTTTGTAGCTGTAGAGTCCAGACACTTTACTGTACAACAAGGACTCAGGACTAAATTGGATAGGAAAACATGTCTGAGTGTTAGTATTTACTGTAAAATCTCATTTAAACTGTTGTCCTATTATTGAAAATTATTGAATCTTTTCACCCATTTTTGGATAACAATGTAATATGTGTATTTCAGATTAATTTGGGCAGAATAATGCAAGTGTGATAGTAAGATGTATAGTTTGTTCAAGTGCTAGTCAGATACTCATAATTTTTCTACATCAGCCTCATACAAACACACATTGATGGAGAACATTTATAGGGGAGAAAGCCTGTGTATGACATATTTGATGAGCTATTCTATTCAAAGTCTCAATACACTAAATACATATTAACATGGTGTTCAGTCCCTAAAACAATTTCTTCTGGACTATATTCCTTTGCCTTCTCTCATTGTTTAAAGTAATTTCTAACCAATACTCCATCCACATTAGCTGCGTCTGTGACAGTTACTTTAAGATATCCTTTACTAATAGGAAGAAATACATTTTCTGTTGCTTCATGCACTTCAACACTGTTAGTTATTTTCAGGTTCCAGGGCCCTAATATAACTGCCTTTATCTTCAGCTGAAAATGAAAAAGCTTCTTGCGCATCTTCCACATCACTCATTTCTTGAACTCTGTCCAGCTCCAAACTTGAAGAAAATCTGTGAAGTTAACATTTGAACACAAATATTAGTTAATACATATACAATTTTTAGGTTTTCAGGTTCAACATCTCACAGTTCCTTTTTTTGGCTGATGTTTGTTCATTTATTCTGTTTAAATTGGCCATCCTGTAATCTGTGAATGGTCCAATTTTCAAGCAGCCAGGCCTCGATATTAAGGATCCACCTTAGCCCCTTAAGTCCGAATTCACACTGAGAGTGGTCTCCACAAAAGGTGTACAATATTTACTTTTCTTATTGCCGGTACAAAAAACTAAAAACCAACACGTAACCAGGAGCTACTGATTGGACTAACTTACAGCTACATCCAAAAAGAAAAAAGAAAAACAATACACACCACATTTGATCCCACTCACTCCACACAAGCACCAGTGATTCACTGTTATTTAGTCCCAATACCTCATAAAGACACTCAGTAGCATCCCAGAGTAAAATAAAGCAAAGTAAAACTAAAATATAATAACTGCAAAACACAATAAATTTACTTAACCTAAGACAATAACTAGAGAAAATTATCTCACAGAATAAAATCAAATCCAATGTAAGACAAACAAACACAATGAAACAAAACAAAGCAGAATCAAACAAAACAAAATCAGACTGGACAAAACAGCAGCAGCATCTGGGGCCTAAGATGGCCATCTCTGAAATAGGCCCAGCAGATGTGAGGCTAAAGAAAGAAGCACAACTCACTCCAAGCAGCCCTATAGGAATAAGAAATAAAATTAGCAATTAGGCTACAGTGCATATGCTCACCAGTAACAATACATCCTACCTCCTTCTTGATGTAGAGACAGTGGACGGCTCTGAATTACCAGGTTTACTACTCAAAGCAAGGGGAAGGAATATAAGTGCCGACAAACACTTCACCAAACCATCCACCACACACAAGGAAACCACAAGCTTCATACCTAGGACAGGCTTAAAAGGGTTATTCTGTCTCCGTGTGAAGACAGAGCAACAGCTATGGAGCCCAAGCACCAGCACCAACTAACAATAAACCAACAAAAATAAAATTAATCCAGATCCCCCTAAAACTAAGTTAAAAAAGGCTGACCTACCTTACAACCAGGGCACAGTACATAAGCACTCAACCAAAGTATTAATACCAATAAACTACCAGCAGGTCCTGACAAACACCACCAGCAAACACTGGCCATAAAGGGAGAGGGTAACAAAGGTACACTTAGGTGGCCCACACGTGCCTGTAGATAATACCACTGAGGGACAGCCCACTAACTTAACTCCACACAAACTGTGAGGCAAAGATGATGGCCCAATCTGCTACAACTTCATTAAGTCACCTCAGCCGTGGATGTCTCCAGCCACTCTGTCCACTACAAGTCCGTGAGGCGCCGGGGTCGGCGACGACGCCTACATGCTACACGGCCGGCCCCCAGCATCAATCTCAGGAGTTGAAGGACCAGGGGACAAGGGCTTGTCCTCAGCCTGGGCCCCCTCCTCAGTCTCACCGCAGGGTTGGTAGGGCACAAGCCGGTCGTAGTGGCAGTTCACCGCCCGCGTCCCTCTGCTCGGCAGGACCCGGTAAACAGCTTCCCACAGTCTCTCCGGACCATGCAGGGGCTCTTTTGGTGGAGCATGAGCCCCGAGGACAGCCCCCTCAACGTCCCAGAGGTGCCGTGGTCACCGATGCCGTAGCCGCCGGGGCCTCCTCTGAGGCAGCCCCCATCGCTGTCCCCAAGTCTCTCCACGACCTGCTCCATGGAGGCCCCCACCCGGCAATCCTGCCAGGAGGCCCAGGAACGCTGCGCCGGCCCTCGCACACTCCCCGGGTGCGCCACCCAAGCACTCAGCCCGTTGCGGTCCCCGATGTGGAGCGGAAGCTAGTTGGCTCCAACCCGCACAGTCGAGCCGACCACATCCACCACAGCACCTAATTGCTGTAACAAATCCACGACGCAGTAATCCTGTATAGGTCCCTCCAGGAAAACATTTTCCAGGGCAACGCCACCAATCACCACGCGCACAGTCCTCGGTCCCCGCATGGCCACGCTCTGTCCCATAACCATAGTGATCTGAGCGGGCAGCCCAGACCTGCCTCAGAAGTCCCCTTTCCACACAGTTCCACCGCGAATCAAAGAAATAGTGGACCCCGTGTCCACCAAAGCCCGACAGTTCACCCCGTCGACCGAACAGTCAACAAACAATCCCGCACGTTCCAGACGCGCAGTCCAGCTGACCAAGCGAGGAAAGGAAACTGAACTCTCCGCACCTCCGTGGATCCGATGCTTCCAGCCCCACGGCATCCTCGATCCTACTGACCCGCTTGGACGTGGCCGCATGCTGCCGCTCCCGCCCCAGGATGTATTCCGCTCGTTCCGCTTTTTCCACAGCGTCCGGCAGCATGCTGGGTGCCACGAGCCGCATGTGCTCACGGAGCAGCTCCAGCTGTAGCCTGCGTAGAAATGCCTGGAATGCCAGCTCCTCCTGGATCAACCCCAGGAAGTCTGGGTACGCCTGTCGCGCTAGCTGAAGCAGGTCAGCGGCGAAGGCTCTCAGCGGCTGTCCTTCTCATCGCTACCGGCTCACAAGCTGGGCGTGTGCATCCTCTCAAGGGATGCGCCTGCCAAATCTGCGTTGCAAGGTGCCCTCGATCTCCGACCACACCCCTTGCTTCGCCGGCCGGAGGTCGTCTAGGACCCGCAGTGCTTTGCCCTCCAGCGACAAGGCAACCTGGACCACTGTCTCTGCCGGAGCCCAGCCGCCAAACGGCGACGCCAGCCTAACCTGGATCAGGAAAGCATCTGGCAGCTCAACGACTTTGTAGGACGGCAGCTTCACCAGAGCGCTGGCATCCTCTGGTCACTCGCCGTCTTTAGTCGGCATCAAGGGCGCATCACCGTTTTTCCCGGCCCTGCTGCCCGGCCTCTGCTGGGAGGAGCACGCCGCCATCTTCTCGCGGCCGATGCTCGCCATCACCAGCCGCTGTTGCTGGCTGGTGACAGCCCTCCCCAGCCAACTCCGTTACACTGTAATATTTTGGCTTGTAAATATTTAATATGTTACAAAATGTATTTGTTGCCATACAGGAATTTATGAAAAATTGGCTATATTATGTGGGCCTGACTCCGACTCCAACAACATTTCTAACTAGGCTACAGACCTAAATAAAAAATATCTTAGCACGCTCAATAGAAATACTTCACAGTCAAAATGTGAGAAATATAGGGAAACTATGCGTTTATTCCGACCTCAGTCAGTGCTCATTGCGCTCATTGCACTTCCATTACCTTTCGTTCGCCCGTTGTTCCCCACATACAAACCAAGCATAAAGGGTATTCAAGGAAAATGTATACTTCGTGGGAGTCCATAGAACAATGTCTTTGTCCCGCTCCCGCGAACCCATCACTCTACTCCAGCCCGCTCCTGCATGAAACTCTCAAATGTAGCCCCGCGCCGCATGTTTTTGCGCTGCGTCCCGTTGGTCCTGCAGGCATCCCGCCCCCATTGCAGACCTCTAATATGAGGTCCTGGTTTTCACATTTAGAGCATTACAATGTCATGTCCCATGTTTTCTTTTGAGCTACTGCAGCCATCATCAGCCATTTTTATGTACCATCAGGTCCATCCCACTTGTCCGTAAAAGCACACTGGCCACACTCCAGCACTTAAACTGTGGTCAGTTTCTAGGAAAAGAGCTTCTCTTCTCTGGACATTTTTGGGCAGTGGACAGCACTTAACCTTTAATATGATACAACTGCATTGTCAGTGTTGCTCTTTAGACAGCCGATCTAAATGGTAGTCAGTCATGGTAGTCCCCCCTCCCGTAGTCCTGATGAATTAAGCCTTAATCTTACAAAAAATCTGTAACACTATCCTCTATGGTTCTGTGATCCAAAACAGAACAAGACAGCTGATAAGATCATTAGGGTCCCTCTTCCCTCTGTTATGGGCATTTACATCACATACTGCATCCACAAATCAACCAGGAGTGCATTGTTGACCCCACACCCCTGATTTCCCTCCGTCCATTGCATACAGATGCCCACGGTCATAATGGAAAACTGTTTCTTCTTTCAGGCCAATCAGAACTGAATCAGAAACACAAACCAACACACACATACTCTCTCTCTCTCTCTCTCTCTCTCTCTCTCGGTCTGTTGTAACTGCTTTTAAATAAGCACAAAAACCATTTTTCTCCACCAAATTTGTATTCAACATTCATTAGCTGTGAACAATTTCTCAAAGTAGTGTTTTACATGAATTTATACAATTAGACATAAAGTAACTGCAGTGAAAATACAAATAGGCCCTGAAAGTGTATTGCAAAATGAACATGAAATGTACAACCTAAGACCAAACTCATCATGAAGTGTGTGCTTGTGCGTGTGTGTATGTATGTATGAGTGTGTGTGTATGTGTTTGTGAATTCATGCACATGAGAGGCATGTGACACTCCAGTCAGAGTGTGCCTTGCAAATATAGGCATCACATTTGCAGCATTTCAGGCTTGTTTTGTTGGGGCACAGAGCTCACAGCACTTCCTTTTCTGCCCGTGTCCTTGTTGGGGGAGAGCAGCCAGGGCAGCGGCTGGGGCTGGGGCTGGGGCTGGGGCTGGGGCTGGGGCTTGGTCACTCCTAATCAGAGAGGCTAGTGTGCAGGGAAGGTCCAGGTGCCGTTGAATAAGAGGAGTCACCCAAGCTTTCCCCAGCTCTGCTAGGAAAAGTCTCCTCTTGAAACTCTTCCCCTGATTCCAGGTTGGGTTGATGGCTGTCCACACCACATATGCGTGGAAAGCAGACACATCAAGGCTGTTGTGGAACAGTGCCACAGGCCAGCGGGCTGTCATTTGCTTGCAAGTGTCCACACTTGGACTGGAATGTCTCCTCAGTTGCCTGCTCTTCAGGTGCCTCTCCCTCACCATCTGTTAACTGATCAGTCTCCTCAAAGTCTGGATAAAAATCTGTATTATCTTCCACTTCTGAGACACCCTCCTCTATCTTTGGTTGAATTTCAGTGCCCTATTCATCATGTCCAAAAACCTGGACCAGAACCTCTTCAACAGAGAACCGCTTGGTCAGTCGCCTCCTCATTGTGCTCAGAGTAAAAGGAGTGCAAGGCAAACATCAAGATATATATATTTGGGGTCTGTGTGAAGATAATACATTGATCAGTCTGGAAGGTGTGGTTCACGTGGTGGTGGGGCACAAAAGCGTGGAAAAGAGATGGGTTCACATAACAGACACATGTCTAGTCTATATGAAGATATGATACATTGTTTCATCAGGAAGTTGGTTCACGTGGGACGATGGGCACATAAGCGTGGGAAAGAGACATGTCCCTGCAAAAGACATTGTTCAGTCTGAAATGTGTGAGTGCGTGAGTGAGTGACTGAGTGAGTAAGTGAGTGAGTGACTGAGTGAGTTGGGGTGGTGTGTGTGGGGTTGTTTTCTGTCTGATGGATGAATATAGTCTGGAAACCCATTCATTTCCTATGGCGGTCACTTTTGACCGGGAACAATACTGGTGAAACGAAGACGAAAGAGGTGATCTTCACTTTTATGTGTTTAAGTGCATAGTGTGGAGGATATCATAAGGCCTTGAGGAAATCAGATGAAAAACACAATATTTATGAGTGTTTTAAGTTGTAAATCGGTCAGATTTGAACCGAACACGACAGGAAGGTTAAGAAAGATCCTTCATCAGAGATGGGTCAGTGGAAATAGCAAAATTACCACAATGTTTTCTGCATTTGACAACTTCCAGCTGGGCTAAACTCCTCATTGACAATTTCAGTATTTGTAATATGTTCTTCAGAAGATGCATCATCAGATGAAGTTTCTTCTGATTCCTGGACTGTCTAAGTGGCCACAGGTGTTTGTGTGACCACATGGTATATCCTCCAAAATGTTTCTTGTTTAAAGCCTCAGTATTAACACATTTGTCAGGTTTGATATATTTGTCTTTTTGCTTTTTTTCTCACTCTCCTCACCATGTCCCTCTTCATCTTCTTCCTCCTTCCTGTTTGTTTCCTCCCACTCATCACTTGTTTCTCCTGCTTCCATTCGCATGTCTTCATAAATGTCTTTCTTTTTTCTCTGCTCCTCAAGTTGTATTTTACTTCATCTTGTGCCAAACATTCATTTCTCACACTTCTCTTTTTTTCAGTAAGTTCACTGTTCATTTTGTTTTTCACTTCTTCTGGAGCTGAACCTTTGATTTTTCTCTCAGTTCTCTCCTCCTCACTGGAATCTTCATCACCGCACTTAATGTTTTTCACTCTATCTAATTGTTCTTCTCTTGCTGCTTCTTTATAATTATACTCTGGTTCTAATTTCCATTCTTTTAATTTCACATTATTTTCTCTCACCACTGATTCAGATTTTGTTTGGCTTTCTTTATTAATCTCGTTACCACGTCCCTCTTCATCTCTATCGTCCTTCCTTTTTGTTTCATCCCTCTCATAATTTGTTTCACCTGCCCCCACCTGTTCATTAATTTCACTCTCATTTCTTTGCTCCCCACTAAGATCAGTGTTCCTCATGTTGATTTTTACTTTGTGGCAAACTTTCATTTCTCACACTTCTTTTTTCTTCAGTAAATTCTCTGTTCTTCAAATCATTATCTGGAGCTGCACCATCAGTTTTTCTAATATTTCTCTTCTCCTCACTAAACTCCGCTACATGCTTCAAGTCTTCTTTTGCTGAGTCCTGTCTTTCAAAATGCTTCTTAATCTCTGATTGTGACTTTATTTCTCTTACATTTCTTTCCTTTCCCTCCTCACTTTCCTCCCTCCGTCCAGCCTCTGCATGTATCCGTCTATCTTCCACAACCTTTGTATGTCTTTCACCATCATTAAACTGAACATTCTTTGTTTGATTCTTCATTACATCATTTGCTGGTTCTTTTTCAGCACTTTTTTCAAGCTCTTTCACACTATCCTTCCATTTCAGTTTTCTTTGTCTTTCTGCCTCTCTCTGTATCTCACTATCTCCATCTTTTCTTTCCTTATTTGTTGCTGATATCTCCTCTTCTGTGAATCTTCTGTGACTTTCCACTCCTCGCTGTTTCTGTTTGTCCATTTCTGTATTTCTCTCATCAAGCATGTTGTCTTGTATCTTTCCGGCTATTGTTTCTTTTACTCCTTTTCCATCTTCTTCTTGCTCTGTCTACTTCCTCAATTCTGTCACATCTCTTTGCTTCACTGCTGCCTCTTTTTCTCTTGCTTTCCTCTCATTCAGATTCTTTCCATCATTCTCCATCATTTTATCCTTATGTTCACCCTTTTTCTTCTTTCTATCATCTTCCTCTGTATTACATAATGTTCAGCAACAATCCAAGATTCAAGTTTTTCATCGTCCTCCTCTCCTCCATCTCTGTCTTGTACTACTTCATTCTCAAAACTCTTGGTTTCATTGTCTGTGTTTCCCAATGCTCTCATCTCTCCCATTTTCTTGCTCCCCCTGTCTCCTTTCTCCACTATCCCACTCTTTTTGTGAATGGATTTCATAGAAGCCTGAGCAGTTGTCCAACCCTCCCATGTATTTTTCTCTTCATTTTCTCCTTCCACTTCTCTTCCTACTCCCCTACTCTGTTTTGTCTTTTCCTTTTCTCCCAGATTTCTTCTATCTCTTTCATCATTTATCTCTCTCTCATCCTCTTCTCTTGTACACATGACAGTTTCTTGGGTTCTGAACTCTCCCCTTGGCAGTGCAGGTAAAGTCTGTGATGGGGGTCTGGGCACAGACTCAGCAGAACTGATATCAGACTGAACTTGATTTGTAGTTTGGCTATTAGAATAATCTAGATTACAAACAGAATTATTGGTAACTGAACTGGACAAATTGGTCTGAGGGTGAGCCAGAACCTCATATTCTGGTTGGTCTGAACTTTGACCATAGAAGGTTTCAGTGGGATGGCCTGGAGGAGGGTAAAAGGTCAAATGTTCAACTATTTTAGTTAAACACATTTGTGAGTTTATTGAGGAAGATGGCTGGAGAGGCATGAATAAGGTGTAGATAACACACAAGGGGAGTGTGTATGTTGTGGAAATGACGAGCGCAACTCTGACACACAGTCTGTAATCTCTACTGGTGTTTGAAAAGTGGGTGATGGAGAGATCAATGTTTGAACATGTGTGGGTGAACGAGATTCCACAGTTGGGTTTTGGTTTGTGGTAGATAGAGGTATGAGGGGAGATACTCCTAAAGTGTTTGTGGGTTGGGATTGGAAGTGAGTATTGGGAGAGTTTTCAGTGGGGCTATATGGTGCTAGTGGGGAATGGAGGAAAGAAGAGAGTTGTTTAAGGCTGCAGGGAGAAGAGGGTAATGAGGAAAAAGAAGTGAAGGAAAGGCATCAGTGAGACTGCAGTGAAGCGTCCTGCCTGTAAAACAAACAAAAGTGTTAAGTTTAAATGTCTCTTTCTTTTCTGCTTCCCCACTCTCTCTCCTCTCTCACCTGTGTTTAGTGAGTAGGGTGGGTTTTGGTGTGTGTTGGAGGAAAGTGAAAGTTGTCTGAAAATCTCTACTGGGTTTTCTTTGCGCTGAGACACTAGAGCTGCTGCCTCCTGCAGGACATAATGGTTGTTATTATTGTTACTGAAATAAAAGGAATAAAAAACTGTTGTTGCTTGTTTTTTAAATTTTATATTAGTGTTTGAAGGTAAGTATCTTAAATAAGAAAACAACTACAGAAAAAGGGCGTACATATACTGTACTTGTATGCTGTGCTGAGGTAAAAGAAAATTTGACAAAAATTTAGTGTAAAAACATTCACGTTTATAACAGTCCAACATGGCTTGGGTAAGCGTGGGGGACGTCAGCACCCTCACTCATACAATGTGTTACTGCATTTTCTGCATATCCTGCATATATTGCACATTGAATATTATTCCAGGAAAAGCTCACCGCTGCATACACACACACACAATCACTCTTTGACATTTATCTATGATACTGTCAAAGCAATGATGCTGTCATATGCAGAATTTTATCTTCAAAGGTTTATATACAATATTTTCATAATTTTTCTGTTTTGGTTGTGTTGCTATAGCTCCCTTTGAGCATTACACGGTGAAATGAAATAACATTCTTCCAAGAATATGGTGCAACACAAATACAACAAACAAGAGGCCTAGTGGTTAAGGAGCTACCCCTGCAATTTGAAGGTTGTGGGTTTGAATCCTAGGACTGCTACGGGCACCACTGAAGTAAAACTTGAGCAAGGTACCATCTCCAAACACTGCTCTGTTGGCACACCCTGTTGGTAACAGCCTGATGTTAAATGTAGAGCAAGAAGTTCACATTGTTCACACAGTGTGTTGTGCTGGTGCATGTAAATGGTTGACCATAAGGGGCCACTTTCTACAAGTGCACAGGACAAAATAAAGAGTGCAAGAACAACCTGAACATTTAAGTTTCACTTCTGATGGAGGTGTCTGATGGCCAGAACATTTTGCCAGAAGTGAGAAGAGGATGGGTTTGTTGGAAGGGTGTGTTGTCCACAATGCTTGTGGCTTTGCAGATGTACGATGCCCTCCATAATTATTGGCACCCGTGTTTAAGATGTGTAAAAAAGCCTTAAAATAAATTAAATTTTAATTGCATAAGCATACTCCCACATGTAACCTTAATCTCAATTGAAATTTAAGGGGAAAAAAATCCCTGACGAAGAAATACTTATTTTTCATACAATCACGTATTGCTTAATTTTTGCTGCCCCTAACAATGCCTAGGAAATAAATGTGACTGAAATATTTCTATCATTTTTTACAGTAGTTTACAAAGTTGATCAGAATAACTAGGAATATTTGATTAGTCATTCATCCTGTTTACCTGGGGTATAAATATGACGTGACACAGAGGCCATTTCTCTTATCCACTCTTCAACATGGGAACGACAAAGAAATCCAACATTCAGGTAAGGCAGATGTGTGTTGACCATCACAAATCAGGCAATGGCTACAAGAAAATAGCCAATCACCTGCACTTGACCATATCTACTGTCAGAAGAATCATTAAGAATTTTAAAACAACTTGAAACACTGGTAAAAAACCCTGGACAATGATGCAAATGTATTTTGCCTCCATGCACATTGAGGAGTATGGTAATAGACATAAAACGTTCTCCAAACTCACTGTTAAAAATTGAAACAAATGGTACAATTTTGGGCATGATCCCTCAACGTTGATGAATTTGTGAAATGTTTGGCCAGTTCTCATCAGAACCGCAGACTGTTGTTTTAAACAGACCTGGGATCAGTTAGTAACTGTGT